>JAGTTH010000143.1:0-75960 GCA_022606485.1 Agraylea sexmaculata | reverse complement strand
TTGCATCCACTTAGCATTCGGTAATGGAAACTCTTCTACTCAATTATCACCGAGTGACCTAGGAAATGCTACCATACAAATCTCAGTCGAAATCTCTCGCCTATCTTTTTATCAGTCAGACGTATTAAATTATACAAAATAAATATTTTCAACGAAAAATTGGTGATATCTTTGGAAAATCTTATTATCGAAAAGATCTCAGATATCGGACTATAGTCCATCCGCTCTCACTAGAGACAAACAAAACGACTCTTCATACTAAAAGTAAATCTAGGTAAAAATTAGTCAAGTAGTGTTATTTTGTTTGTCTCTATTTCGAATGACCAGACTATAATAAAAATCTTAATAATTATTTGGTGAGGTTAGATAAGGTTAGGTTAAAAAAAATTGAAGAAAATTATAACTGGGAGATCGGTTTTGTCTCCGTATGGAGTAAACTCGAGTAAGTTCTCCCAGATTTATATTAATAAATTATTCAATTCTGAGAGAAGTATTTAATTATTTTAAGTGGTAAAATTACTCAATATTATAAAAATATTAACAGCGATTTGCTGAGGTTAGGTTAGGTTAAAACAAAATTAAAATAGCTGCAAAAAATTGGGATATCGGTTTTGTCTCCATCGAAAGCGAATGGACTATATTTACTTCATATGGAATAAATTTGAGTAAGTTACTCGAACAGAAATATTTAATTATTTTAAGTAGTAAAAATACTCAATGGCTCAATACAAAATTGGTCTTTGAAGGATCATTGAATTTGTACATAAAATATTATCAGCTAATTATATTCTCTTGAAATTCATTGATAATTATGATAGTTTCCTGGTAAATGTGCAAGATTTTTTTATAAGATTAGTATGAAGTTTATTCACAATAAAAAATATAATATATATAATTGTCTAACTGTGTGTATGTTATATGTCTGTATGTCTGTATGTCTGTACGGATCAATCTTTCAAATATCCTCAGCGTATACAGAGTCGCTATATACAGAAAAATAGTCGTAATAGTAGAAAAATAGTACAAACTTCTTTCGAATGAAAAAACAAACAACTTATTATCTTCGTATTAAAAACAAATCAGAGCATTAAAAAATATTAAATGATTTCATAATATTGTTAGATGTATTTAATTTGATAATGCATTACATTTTCATACTTCATTTTTAAAATCAAAAATTTCTTCTAATCGATTAAAAAAACACTTTAAAGCAAAAATGAAATCAAAACTCAAAGATAAACGTCCTATTAAAAAAACAGGCAGAACATAAAAAAATATTAACAAATTGAAAATTTCAATTAAAATTACCCTAGTATATCATAAAAATCGTTGAAACAAATAATGAAAAAATGACTTGTTCCAACTTCTATGAAGATTTTAATATTTTTTTTTTAAATTGTATCGGTTTCATAAAATGCTGAAGAACTTCATTCCATACCTTATTCACTTGATGATATATAAATATATTTTTTATGTAGAAACCCCTGATTTTTTTGGACGGTTAGCTTAAGGCGAAAAAACTTCACCGTGATGTATCACTTAGCGCCTGTTCGTTCTTCTTCATATCCACACTTTTTCATCGCAGACATCTAATATCGTTGTGTTTTAACAAGAATCACAAGCAATTTGATGCCTTATCGTAAACACACAATTATTGAGTTACTAATATGTATAACTGGACATCATTGAGAGTGACGTATGTGGGCAATAAAAATAACACGGCATACACTTTGATTAAAGACGATATTTAGACGTGTTATCTTAATAGGCTCAGGTTAATAGGATCACCGAGTAGAACAGACAATACTAATTCCAATATGTAGGACACAAGTTACTATGTAAAGTGTATATTATTAGTTTTCATAAAAGTTGCCTTGGACGAGGTTAAGTGGGATTAAGCGTCTTCCATTTGCCATAATATGCTACTGATTTATTATTATTACAGGGTTATACTTTAATATATTGAAAAATCATTATTATGTAATAAGAAGGCGATGGCTCAGTAACAAAAAAACCTATCTACAAAAAAAATAATAAATAGTTTAATTCGCCATCATCGATACTTTAGATAACAAAAAACGCCTTTATTTAAAAAGCTTACTAATAATAATATTATATGTACATTTAATAAAAAGCCAAACACATATAGGTGCTTTAAAATATTTTTTTCTGTAAATTTGTAGACATGTGTTTGTGTTACTGACCCTATCAAATTATATTCTAAAAATACAAATTTGGACATAACCATATTTTGAATCTCACCTAAAATCTGAAAGAATATTAATTACAACCTAACCAATAAATAAATAAAGAATTAAATATAAGAATTGGTGTAAAAAAAATCAAATTATATTACTAGAATTTATTTATTGAGTTTTAGGTTTTATTGACCCATCGAATAAAAGAGTTGAAAAAAGGACTTTTTTATTCATGTAAAATGCTCACTATGTGTATATGAAAATGATTTTAAAGGAGTTAAAAATGGATAGCATCAATGATTTTTATTTAGTATCCAAAAAACAGTTTATAATATTTAATTGGAATAAAAAGCAAGACAAAAATCACACGAAAAAAAAACATGTATTTTTGCTGATGATTATGATACGTCTAATCTTATTAATAAATTATTATTATTATTTATTTATATTAAAAAGTTTTAAACCCAAGCCCTGAACAATATTTATTGTACGTGCGGCTTGTGGCGTAAATCATATTCTGTATGGAATATTTTCATCACGTTGTATGTGATTGCCTATTAATAATTTTTTGATTTTTACATACAACTTTATATTTGGGAATACTGATGATTTGTATATTTAAATATATAAATAATCTATTAATAAAAAGTAGTATTGTCGCGTGCTTAGCAATTGACCCGCACGACATATTTCATAATCTGCATCGACACGGACACCAATACGCATTTGTCTGCCAGGGTCGTGAATTAACAAATAAAAAAAAAATTATAAAAATAATAAAATAGAGGACAAGCGCATGTCTTTATGTATGTTTAGTATTGTAAGTTATTGTATTGGTTCGGATTCAATAAATAAAATTAACATAATGCTTTTTCGGCAGCTGAGTATTATGCTAAGGTATGGATTATTAATACAAAAATGCATCTATAAATTTTCATTGTAATATATTTTAACACATAGGTTTGGCTTTAATTTGATATAAATATTTTTTGTTATGTCATATTATAATTTGAATTGGAAAAATATATATGTTTGTTTCATTATATGAAAATATGAATAGACCATTTTTAAATGTTTATTTCTATGAATTTTACCACTTTAGTGTGATTTTTTTTTAAAAAACCTGTAATATAATCATTTTTAATAGTATCATCATAAGCTTAATAATTTAAAAATACATTTATTAACACAAAAACGCATCTAAAACCATTGACTGAATATTCTGGTGCAAAATTTATGTTTGGCATTCATTTTAAAATAATATAAGGTTTTCATTTTAATGCCAACACGATCACAAAAAATAATTAATTAATACTAAAATAATTTATTACAGATCAAATAACTACACACATCAAACAAACAGTATTGCCATACGATACTAGCATTATATACTCACTCATTAATAATAATAAGATTTTCAAACTGTTATTCAATTATTATTAACTATTAGTTCTTTTTTTTATAAAGTCTAATGAATATTTGAAGTTCAATTAAATACATGTTGTATACAACTTGGGTTACAATTAGTTTTAAAAAATGAATTTTTTGAACATTTATTTATTTACGCCCCGAGGAGCTTTATTTTTTCCAGAGACGGTCTTTTTTTGAGAGGGTTTTTTTATAGGTGTTAATTGTCTGTCGGTGATCTTAACTATTACTAGTTACACAAGTCACCGACTATATAATCAGTATTTACAGTACAATACAGGAAAACAGAGTAAACCTGGATCAAGACGATTGATCGGGATTATATTAATATTATTCCCGATCTCCCAGTCGTAATAACCGAGCAAATAAATTAAAAATTCTTGACTAGAGTGGGATTTAAACCCACGACCACAGTATTTGTAGCCACGCTTCTTGTACCCTGAGCTATCAGCTGGTTATTAAGATACGTTTTTTTGTTAGTAACCCATCGATTTACTCTTGCCTTGTGGACATTTTGTCTGTTTGATTAATTTAAATAACCCTAGTTGTGATGTGCAAAAGACGAGAGGCGGAATCAGAACAGTTCGTGAGTGTAATCTGGGTTAAGTGGGGTCAAATGAACTCTCGAATTCCACTGCGATTTTATATCGCACTATCAAACTAATATTATACATATGTTTAGGCACAAGAATGTCTTATTTCACATATTCGACAGCTAGATTTTTATTATGGAATGAAAGAACAGATTGATTGTCGATTGGTGTGGAGTATCAATCAGTGGAGTTGTCTTCCAATAGAACTGCGTCGCTTTGGATATTGATTAATTGATTCACACTTTATTCTTTGTCCTCTATCCATTGTCACTGACAATTGGATCATTCTGATTTAAATAACTCGTGTTTGTTTTATAATTTAACCGTTAAACCCATTCAAATATATCAAATATGTGTTGGATGAATCAAA
The DNA here is from genome assembly GCA_022606485.1 of Agraylea sexmaculata. NCBI lineage: Eukaryota > Metazoa > Arthropoda > Insecta > Trichoptera > Hydroptilidae > Agraylea > Agraylea sexmaculata. Next base: position 71,371 of record JAGTTH010000143.1, on the reverse strand, counting down.
GACACTGTCTTACAACATTAGGGATTCTTGTATAACATTTATCAATTTTATTACATTTCCGCAATTTAAAGATTCATTAAAACAGATGCTTCTACACTTCAGTATTTAAAATATTCCATCAAATATCTTTATTTTTTATATTATGTGAGTGAATTTTATATAGCAATTGTTGAAATTAAAGCACACAACAATATTTATTATGGTAACATCTCTCTTTTTTCAACGAATCAAAACGAAAATGCAACTAATATAATCTTCATTAGTATAAATATGCCTTTTAAAAAAATATTTAAATTATTTGACTACGGAATCGCTTCATACACGTGTAATTCGCAACAAGTGGACATGATTTTTTAACATTCATCGCAAGATTTGATTTGTTTGCTAATTGATTATTTGATTTAAATAATAATAGTACCAAATAGTTACTGATTAAGTTTAAAATAATATAAAATTAATTTTGAAGAACTAATAGTCACTAATAGTCTAAAGTATATGTGTTATTGATAGTCAGCTTCTGTCAGTTCTTTGTATTTTTTAGACGAAAAATGGCATTAAAATACCGCGAATGGCTGTGATTGGTATTGTTGATACTATGGTTTATTTAAAAATAATCATTTCCATTGATTGATTAATAAATTGTTTAATTATGACACGGTTTTTCGATGTGAAGAATTAAAGAATTAAATGTTATATGTCTCAATTTCCGAATATTATCTTTTTCGTTTGGATTACATTTTTCAGATTGTATTTTCACTTAAAATGTATATTTTTTATATAGATTTATTGCAAATATTACGTGTGTTTCGTCATGAAGATGATTAATAGTAATCTAAAGTCTATGCATTTATTGATGGTCAGCTTCTGTCTGTTCATTGTATTATTAAGATGAAAAATGGCATTAAAATACCGCGAATGGCTGTGATTGGTATTTTTGTTATGTTTATATTCATGTTATATTATGTCCATTATGAATATTTTCATTTATGTTTAACAAAATTTTCCAGATATTCACTTAAAATGTACATATAGATATTTTGCAAATATTACGTGTGTTTCATCATGAAGATGATTAATGGCATTAAAATGACAATGTGGCAACACTCAATCAAAATCCGTGTCTATTAAATCTTCAAGTTGAAAGCTAATCAAATATAGATTCAGGTATCGCATTTACGTAAAGTGATTTAATTTACTTATATGACCTCAGGTGACGAAACACGAATCCAGTCCCACGAATATTACCGCCCCTGGCAAAAATGATAACAGACGCTTTAATTGAACAAGTTTTTAATCGAATTTCGCTGATTTTGTGTCAGAAATATTCCAATAGTTAAGTTGTATAATTTGATCATTTTGATATTTTTAAATCGAATCAAAAAATACACGAATTGTAAGATTAACACCGGCTTGATTGCCATCGCCTGACGTTTTGTATTGGAAGCTTAAGCGATTAATTTAATAGGTTTGCACATTTTGAAAATCCTAAGGCGGTTCCCACACTTCAGTACGTGACGTGACGTGACGTGCACACAATATCCATATTTTTATTTTAATACTTAAAAACACAAATAATGTTATAAAAATACACGGATTTTGATTTAAACAACAAGTGACGAAATGATTTATATTTTAAAACGTGTTTATTGATTGATGCGTTTTTAATTACGCCAACTGAACTTGATTATTATTGATATTCGAAAATAGACAAAGGTTTTCAACCATTTTATGTATAATTATTTTATTTAAATACTCTTAATTTAAAAACCTAATACTCTAATACAGATAAAAATATAAATAATAAAGTTAACCAATGCAGTTCTCTTATACCGAAAAGGGCACCAACTTAGATTATTTTTTTTATTTTATTTTATTTATAAATATTATTATATCATACTGCAGTACCACAAGAGCATTACGGGGGATCCCAAGTCACAGTGATGATAGTGTAGCACTTGTCAGTTGGAACATGAAAGACAAGAAAAGAAACATAAATAAAAAATAATAATAAATCAAAAGAAGAAGAAAAACAACTTGTTTTCAAGCATCGTATTGGCTATTTTTATTTTTATTTTACTTATCAAATAAATATACGATTCAACACTTTGAAAGGTTGAATAATGAATAAACATTTATGTACAAGCAATACAAAAAATAAAAGGTAGCCCGTGCAGTGCTCCAACATTAAAAAAACAGATTTGTGCTTCCAAATGGGAGAACTATACGCATAAAATTAAATTGTGACCATCAAATCTGCATTTCGAGTAAAAATATATTTTTACTAATGAAAGTATCCTACACAATATTTTTATTTATTTAAGGATCCGATGAAATCCAAAATATAATACAAACTAACCCATGCAATTCTCCAATACTGAATATATATAGGTTTTAGCACATTTTTGATGGAGAAAATTAAATAATATAAATACCAATATATTATTAAATGACTGAATATGTTGGTGAATACTTGCTGAAGATCATTAAGAGAAAAACTATTGAAAAAAATCGAATTGTATGTATTTTAATAATAAAAGTTTGAGAATCGTTTGTTTGAAGATAATCATGTATGAAGGTTTTTTCTTGAATTTTTCATATCATTCCTAATCGACAAACTGTCGAGTGATAATATATTTTAATATGCAACCTCCTGAGGTATGATGTATAGGTTTTATTACCTCGCGGATAATCCCAATGTTTTTTTTATATTTTCAGAGTCAAGCCCTGGCATTGACCAGGTCCAGCAAGAGTCCAGGTGATGAACGTCCTCCGAGTAGACCTCGTTCTGGGATAAGACATCCTCACCTGCCTCCTGACGCTCACGAATCAGCCACTGCACTCCTGACACCCAAAAAAGAAGCCTTCGATCTGTCCAAATCTGCGTCGGGTAAGTGTCGTTACAATATTATCAAATATATGTATTAGTGCGGAGAAATGTGTGGTATGCGGTGTTCTAGAGGATTATGAAAATGAGTGTGATATTTCAGGAGCTTGAGCTTGATTAATCACACCAGGTGGGGAGATCAGGTACGCGGCTAAAAAGAGAGACACAGCCGGGATTAGCGGCCTTCACGCATACATAATAATATTTCATACTTTCTTCCGATTGCGTTAAAATAGTTTTATTCACAAAAGACATGCAGCAAAGGTGAAGGAACATTGCGCAACCCCTGCGATATGGATTATGAAAAGGAGCGATGAGAGAGAGGGACGCGCGCATTGTGCACGCACCATGCAGAGCGGGACAGAATGATGATCCGTGGAGATTTTCAGATTAAGTTTTTTGTATGCCGACCGGAAGAATGGCTCAATGGAGAGTTATTATTGTAAAGGGGGGCAGTTGAAGCCCAGGAATAGAGGGGATCACATCCACGGATTACCCATACTCATATTTATATGTATATCAAAAAATACTTAAATCAAGCAAAATAAAAAAAAATACATTTACAAAGTTTTCACTCTAAATTTATGATTTTTTTTAATTTTATAAGAATGGGTTTAAATCTCAATCTAGGCTCATTCCGATTTCCTGACAATTCCTGAAACGATTAAATTTAAATTATATACCATATTCGAATATAATGCACACTTACCGCTGATAAGAATGCCAGACAACTGGATGTATAAATATCAATATGGAAGACCAAGCAGACGAGTCTGAGCGATATCGTCAAGTTCTAAATATGGCAACATCGTAATTGTGTAGAATCAGACTCGTCTACTTGGTCTGGTTGATATTTATACATACAGTTGTCCGACCTTCTAATATTGGTGCAACATACGCGAACAATCCTCTCACAAGCCAGGAAATCGGAGTAAGCCTAGATTGAAATTTTATATAACCCATGCTTATAACATTTATAATTTTCATAAATTTAGAATGAAAACTTTGTAAAATGAATTCATCATTACGAAAATTTACTTCTCGAGAACAATAACACGAGATCCAATCAGCGGTAATGTTTGTAAGCTTTTCATTTGATCTAGTTAACTTGTACTGTGTAACCATTAACATTAAGATATAAAATCGAGTATGAACACCAATCAAAATGTATTCAAATTATGAAACTGTAAATCGAAACTATTAAATAATTGATCGTTACTTTACGAACCGACTTTGCAAGTGAATAGCCACAATATAATATATGGATTAAATTCACTAATGAACAAAACTTTATCCAGCATACAAATACGAATAATAAATCCCACTTTATATACGTGGAACTCCTTTTCATCAAACCTTCCCTCTATTAATGTGCATATTATGTCACGATCAATCCGCACTGAATAAGCCACAGTCCTATTCAATTTAACTCAATCAGCGCCAGATCAAATAATTAATAATTTTATTTGTGATACTGAATTAAACATTTTTTGAATAATTTATCATTCAAACAAAATTAGAAGACTAAATTAGTATTAAATATAATAGTTTAAATTATTGATTGAATGTTACTAGTCTTGCGGTGTGATCAGTCAGGCCATTATGACAACATAGTGTTTACAATTACACGTGAAAAGAGCAGGAGGGATAGTATCGGAAATACTATCCAGCAAGCCTGTGGGTAAGAGAAGGCAGGGTAGACCTAGGCTAAGATGGGCGGACGAATTTTATAAGGTATTTAGGAGTTTAGGAATTAATAACTGGAGGAGCATTAAGTGGAAGAAGAAGATGCTGGTGCGGGAAGCCTTGGTTCATCACTGAACTAGAGTGCTTATGATGATGATGATGAGTGTTTACAATTACTTGTCGTTGATGAAAATGCGGCCAGCGACCTTAGGCGTTATGACAACATAGTTGTTTTTGTTATGCATTTGAACTTGACCTTGGAAATGAATTTTGTTTTTGTTATTCTATGATGACATCATATATTCACTCATTATAATAACCGAAGACTGTCATAATAAATTATTTTTTATACGAAAAACACCTTAGGCCGCCTTTAGTATATTTTTTTAATGATCGTATTGGAATAACATATTGAAGTTCAACTAAGATATGTTGTATAGGTATATATATAAAAGTGAAGTGGCACTTGTATGTATATTAGTGTAAAATGTGTGCTGTGGTAATCCCAGATTTAAATATGATTGTGTGGTAGTGTGTATATAGTATCAGCTGACAGGTAAGCGGATGTCCGTAATCTGGCGCGAAAATAATCCTTTAAGACGTAGTCGGTAACGAGCCGCTAATCCTTAACGTGCCGTTATCCGTTATTAAAGAACACGCACATTCAGCTCTACACACACTGTCAAACAAAGGGACCCTCTTCAATCCCGGGGGCACAGGGGGTGCAAAGTGCGTGGACGGGTGACCTCTTTAACACAACCCTGATGCAACCCACGCAACCTTCTTCATACTGCAATCAATACAACACAAAGACATATTACATTTGTTCAAATTCAATGAGCTATTTATTTATGCACAAACCTAGGGGGCGGAAGTGCAAAAAAACGGTTTATTTTTTTATGTAAATGTCATAATAAACGGAAATTATTTATTTATTTTATACAATGAAGCACTTGCCAGTTGGAACATTTAAATAGGAACATGAGCACGCTCTCCTTAAGATATTGAATAATTAAACTAATTAATATGGCTGTACGTGTAAGACCGGATTAACAAGGAGGTTTCTTTCAGTACAGGTCTTTTTCTCACACTACATTATATTAATTATAAGTGTCGCAATAGATCGGGCCAACCTAAAAGGTAGTTCCAATAGTATTATTATTAGTATAATTTTTAAGAATACAAAGACTAAATAATGATTTTGTTGTGTATTTTACCACCTGTATGATTCTGGCTGTTATATATCAATTTATTATTACATTTAAATTATTGTTTCGTTAAGGATGAGTAGACTGATAGCGGCTTATTATTATTATTATGTGGGTCAAACTGTGAATGATTTAATAACTTGACAGTTTGACTCGCTTGTTAATGGCAGCCATATTTATTACTAATAAAATGTAGTCTCGTTAATACGATACTTGTTATCAGAGGCGCCTGGCAGTGCATAAACCACGACACACTATTGAAATTACCTGCACATTTAAGAGTGTTCCTCATTTTAAATTTTGCAATACATAAAAAAATACCAAAAACATTGAACATTTCAATACAAAATACCGTAGTTTAAAATAATGAGGATTTTTTTCTCCTTTCGTATTTTTATTTTAAATACTTCAGGACTTCTTAATTAAAGACCAAATGAAAATTTCAATTTGTTAATGCTTTTTTTATATTCTGCTTGGTTTTTTTCTTTGTAAGATCTGTACATACATAAATACATTCATACATATAATATAAACACACCTTAGACTATTATAGCTCGGGGATATGGCACAAGTCAATTTTTTTAAATTTGATTTGACTGGGAGATAGGGATAATATCAATAAACTCCCGATCGATCGTCTTGATCCAGGTTTATTCTGATTTCCTATATTGTAAGGTAAATACTGATTATGAAGTAGGTGACCTGTGTAACTAGTAATAGTTAAAATCACCGATAGACAATTAACACTTTGTTATGTCTAAAAAAACCCTTTCTTAATAATAATAAATAAATAAAAACATTATATGATATTCATATACACATATCATTCTTATCATACATCAAATATTATATTCATGGGACAAATTATAAAGTTGAATGTAAATTTCAAAAATTCTAATTTTATTTTATTGATATTATTACGTTTTAAGATTGTTCTATAAATATCCGAAAATTCAAATACATTCTGTCAATAATAAAAATGTTCAAATGTCAACAGTCGCGCAGTGCTCTACAATTGAAAATCTACATAAATATATACACTGATAATTAACTATTATATAATAGTTATAGTTAAGATCACCGACAGGCAATTAAATAAAACACGTTTTTGTGTCTAAAAAAACCCTCTCAAATAATTAAATTAGAATGTGTGCATTATTTAGATAATCTTAAATGTTTGGAAGCTACGGTCGGTAAATAAAGTTAAGCCGCGAACAGCGGTAATAAGATTTGAGAAGTATTTCACGAATACAGCACAATTCGTATGAGGGGTCATCGTATAATCAATATGGATTATCTAGACACCATATCCAAACCTGGATGTATTTAAATCCTCCTCATAACCCCCAGTATTTTATCAAGAGCTACGCCTTATTTCATGTATTTTCTATTGGAGAGGATTGTCAGTCTTAACGTGTGTGTACTTTAACAATGCACAGAGAATAAGTAAAAGAGTTAGGGTTATTTCACCCGCATGGAAGTGCAACCTACGCCAAGATCGGATTGCACCTATCATTTGTATAAGGGTATAAACTATATACTGTATTCATCAAGTTCAGAACAACTATTATATTCTAAAATAATGTTTACCAGAATGACAGAAAAACATATCTTTTCATATTGATTTTGTATTATTAAGCAACTATTATAAGCTACGATAAAAGTGTACATTCCATAAATTATTTTAATTTAATCATCGCAAAAAGGATATTGTATTCAAATTGCAGTTTAAAAATATGAAAACAATAAACCAATGAAAGTATGGTCATCATAATTAAATGGAGAGTTACTTTAATATCACTAATAAAAAATAAATAAACGATATTCTTCTAAGTAATCGACCTAAATTAATCATTTACGGTAAAAGTGTACGTTTGATATATATATTTTTTAACAAGAATCGCAAATATAATGCTGACTTCAAATTGCAGTTTAAAAAGACAAAAAAATAAATCAATATTTAATTTATACGCATATATAAATAACGATGGGTCGTTAACAAAAAAATGTATCCACAAAAATTCCATTTTTTTAAGATAAATATGCAGTTTTACTCATAATTAATTGTAACACAAAGATAATATGGCAATTTAACTATAATTGTATTTATCTATTAAATGAAATCCAAACCAAAATATTCAGTCATTTAATAATATTTATAAAACAATATATTCAAAATAAATAATCAGTTTGAAGATACGTTTTTTGGGTTATTGACCCATCGATATTTATATATGCGTGTAAATTAAATATTGTTTTTTTTTGACTGCAATATGAATACAGTAATATTTTTTCGATGTTTAAATTAAAACAATTTATTGTATGTTTAAGACATTTAACAGTTTTAACAGTCCAAATATTTTAAAATAAACTTTCAATTTATTATTCAAAAGTGTTGCTTGATATATATATATTTTTTACAAGAGCAAGAATATCGTTTATTTATGACAAATATACTTTCTTTAATCACATGTTTATATTAAATTTGTTAAAAAATATTGATCGAATTATTTTGAAGGGGTTGTGAATATTGTGATGGAAAAGAAGGGTGTGTTGTTGTTGTATGGCTCTTATATGAAGAACAAGTAGAGTGGCTTATCATAAAAGAGGAGGAACAGGATAAAGTATATTATTCTCCTTGAAAGTAAATACTCCATAAGTATTTAAATAATATTGATTTGGATTAATGTGCACAAAGCAAAGGCGTAAACCGGATCAAATGTCCACGATAATATCAGCGCAGACAAAACGCCCCCATATGATTATATTAATACGCATACACATATTCAAATTCATTTTGGATTATAATAATCCCCACCGAGGATAGTCGCACACAGTCGTATTCGATCGTGGATGTGTCTTTAATTTATTGATTATATTTAGTAGTTGCGGTGCAGCCGAAGAAGACTGGAGATAAACGGATTAGTTTAGTAGTAGTAGTGGTTGTATGCACGTGGACCAACCGTGGATTAGCTCCATTTTAAACCCAGGGCTACTCAACAGGGGGTATATTCAAAGGGGACTACTATTCTTACATACAAACCACACCCAGTTTAGGGATTATGACGTAATCAAGCAAGGAGAACATCCCGAAATGACGAATCAAAATAATATTTATACAACTACGAAAAATATTTATTTTTTATAACCAAATTAAATATTATGAATAAAAAACACACCCACAAGTAATTTTATGGTGTAATAAGTATTTAAATAATAATGGTATTATTAAAAAATATATATATATATATATATTTATATATATATATATATATATATATATATATATATATATATATATATATATATATATATATATATATATATATATATATATATATATATACTATATATATTTATATTTTTTTTTTTTGCTGTTTCTATGAAGTATTCATTAGTGACATTTACGTGTGTATTGTATTGTATCTGTTATACGTAACTAATATTATTAATATTTTTTATTTCTCATGTTTGCGATATCTTACCACATCCTAGTTATTTCAAGTCCATCCTGTATATATACACCATAAATTTAATATTCCAAACATACATAGTTTTAAAAATACTATTGAATACCGAAGAAGTGAGGAATTTTAAAAGATATTTTTTTTAACTATTTTTTATACATTAAAATAAAATTAATATATATAAACAATCGTTACGCATTGGATTAGGTATATAAATTATTCGTTACCGGTGGACGCGCTTTATTAACTGCAAGATTTGATAGTTAATCGATTATGTTATTAAAATTGAAATATATAGCCGGATAGTTGATTATATGGTATATCATAATTTGAAGTAGTTGAATATGTTTACAGTCTTTTTTTGACCAATTGTGACAACCTGGATACAATATTGTATTGTTGAAATAGAAACAAGAGGAAAACGTCTCTATATAAATATTTCTCTTTTCTTAATAAGTAAAAAATATGATACATGTGTTATTTCCTATTACAATCCTATAATATTATCGCAAGCGTGATTAGTTACAATTTGTGGTCATGGGTTCAAATCTCAAGTAAACGACTGGAAGAATCCTAATCTAGGTTTACTCTGATTTCCTATATTGTATAATACTGATTATAAGTCGGTGACCTGTGTAACTAGTAATAGTTAAGATCACCGACTTGTGAAAATATAAATAATTATCTCCTATCACGTATTTATTAAGATCACCGACTTGTGAAAATATAAATAATTATCTCCTATCACGTATTTATTAATTGAATGTATTTGGAAATGTTTAAAGGTATTTTATATAAAAATATTAAATCATCCCAATATCCTAATTAATTATGGTCCAATTAACATTGACCGTTGTGGCGTTTATTTAATTTTTATTGAAGGCTCAATTCGCGGATTGTCGAGCACAGAATGGTGGACAGATATGAAAGGATAGGAGGGGAACTGCAGGATTAAGGATAATTCCAGATAAAGGGATTTGCCACAAAGAGGGATCGACAGATGGTAGGTATACCCTGCTCACCCCACTCTACCCACACTAACATTTTATAAATTATTATATACGAATTCTTCACGAAGATGGGTTAAAAATACACGATTTTATTATTGTTTATTTCATACATGACAATACAAGTAGGGAATTGAATTGTTTTTTTATGGAGTTTTTATGACGAACCACTAATGAAATGGTTATTTTTTATATTAAAATATAAACGTAGCGTAACAGGAATTTATCCCAAATAGATTGATAATTCAGTAGGGAAGGCACTATTAGCAAAAACCTTTTCTATTCCAGATCAGATTTGAAGGATAATCCGGTATTAGGGAGCGATCGATTAATTGTTCAACTCTCGGCGGAATTCCAACCCACCCTCACAAAATGCAACTTCTGAGGCTGTAAATCAATAAACTGCTCGATTTTATTGTGAATATTTTGATATCCCTAACCTTGGTTAACAAAGAAGTGGAATACAGGACAGGGGTTGGAATAAACCACCACCCTATTAGTCTCCCACCTGAATGAACCACCCTCCTTCTACCATACATCCATCTATCCACCGGGGCTAATCTCCGCTTCATCCCCCTTCAACCCTCATCGAGCGACAAGTGGTTTTGAATTTATTCCCATACCACATATAAAAATAATTACAAGGTTGAAATCGCCACGTTTTTAAAAATAATTGGCTTATGAATTACGATTACTAGGGAAAAAACGTCAAAGCCGTTCAGATTATGCGCGATTTCGATTGATATGATTAAGACTTTGAAGCTTTGATAAAAACATATATGCACGATTATTGACAAACAACATAATTTATATTAAGAATTTCGAATTGAGCAATTTCAAACTATATTGAAAATATACTGAGATAATTATTTTTCTTTCAATTGAGAGTAGTTATTGGTTGAAAATATATTTTTATAGCCATTTTGGATTTTCGACTATACATATACTAAAGACAACTAAATTATTCCATATTAATCGTTTATTATTATATTTTTTATAGTTAGGTTAGGTTAGATTAGGTACAATTTAAAAAGGGCCTTTTAATCTGGATTTGTGTTAAAAAATTATAAAATAAAAAAGCGTATCTACAAATACTATTGTCATGGGTAAAAAAACATGATTTGATCGGTTATTACGACATTGGAGATCGGGAATAATATTAATAAAATCCCGATCGATCATCTTGATCCAGGTTTTCTCTGATTAATTATAAGGTAGATAGTGATTATTAAGTCGATGACATGTGTAATTAGTAATAGTTAAGATCATCGATAGACAATGAATTCACAAGTTTTTATGTGTGAAAAAATAAAATTTGTAAAAAAACCTTGAAAAATCCCCCTAGGTCGTATATAAATGGCAACAATGATAATATATATTATTTTTATAAAATAAAATGTGGTGTTTTTGGGTTAGTAGGCTCAATATAAGAGTAGTCTTCCCCACGGACTAATCTGAACCGGCTTATCCCCAAGCATCCCTCCCACGGGGGGATGGGGGTAGTTCCAATGGTAAATTGGAGCATGTATTTTTTACTCATTAGGCATTGATTCGAGACGTATTCTTATAATAGAATATGTTTATAATAATGTGTAGTGGTGTAGGTGTAGAGGGATGATCCTCTCGTGGCCCACCTTATCCGCCCTCAGTCAGATTCAATGCTGCCTAATCCCGCCTTAATGAATCCCTGCTCGGATTTGTACCATATCCTCACCACCACCCACCACCCACCCTGCTAGGGCTGCTATCACATGCTTTTTATTATTCTCATATTATAATATCGAGTCGGGGTTAAAGCTTGGGATAGGACTGACAAGGTTATTATTTTATATCAACACAATTTTTCCAAAATTTAGTAATAGCCAAATTCTTCAAAAATATCCTACACTTACAATATTTTACTATCCACTTATTAACAGGCGTAGTCAGCTGTCACCCAAGAATAAGCTACTTCTTTATAAATCAATTATCAGACCGATTCTCTTGTATGGATGCCCAGCTTGGTCTACTGTGGCACAAATCCATATCAATAAAATTCAAATTGTCCAAAACAATAATCTTAAGATGGCCTTGAAGTTAGATCTTGAACCTGGCACATTTCTTAAAAAAGTCCACGAGGACATTAAGTTAAAAATTATCAAAGCGAATATCGCACATTTGAGTAAAAAACATTACACTAAAATGACTAACTTCCCGACTAACCCAATCATAAGACATGTAAATAAAACCAAATATGTCTCGAGGAAACCTAAGTTCATTTTACCAATGAACTTCTAAAACTGATATTATTTTTAAAAATAAAATAAAATTTCCAATAATCCACTCAACTCAAATTTGGTTTTACCCAAACAAATTGTTATTCAGTTTTTAAGCGTTATATTTAGTAATTGTTTTGTTAATATTGCTTTTATCGTTGTTATTATCTTCAAATTTGTAAATGGGTTTTTATTTTTTTCCCCATTCTTCCTATAATTAAATACTATTACTCATGTCAAATTTAAATAAAACATTCTCATGTTAGTTATAGGTAAAAATAAATTATATACTCTGTACACCTAAGACTATTTCCAAAGATGTATTGTTCTATCAATCAATGTAAAAACTTACGCATAATAAAGAAATTGTAATAATAATACAATATTTTACAAACATCTTAATATCATGAGTCCACAAAATGTCATTTTGCTACATTATAATGCTACATTTTGCCAATCTTTAAACAGCAGCTATTTTTCGTTTTAATTTTTAATGAAAATGCCAACACATTTCTTTGAGAAAAATATTAATATTATGGTTTGTTGAAGTAAAATAATTTATTAGCGGTTATGTAAAAAAGTGCTATTTGTTAGTGCCATATTTCATAAAAATAAGTGCCACATTTTGGCGAAGTCTGTATACTTATATTTTCAACTAAAATCTAAAATGCTATTTTATTTTCATTTATGGACTAAAAGTGTCCACTAAACTATTTATACAGTAAGCAATATTTTTTTAGAATTGCAATTTTTTAAATATATAAAAAAGGTATTATAATTGGTATTCCATTTATGTAGACGTTTGTATTTAATTATTAACGGAGGTGACATCTTTTTATTTTTAGAACCTCATCATTTATTAAGATAATTTTTTAGCATACTTGGTCAATGTTTTTTTATTATATTATTTTAGTAGATCTCTTATTATTAATTTTTCCTAATAAAATACAGTCTTTTGTAGCAAGTACTCATTTAAATAAAAAATGTGGAGGTTTCTTTAATACTAGGTGTGTAATTCCAGCATAATCAGCAAGTTTTTTATATAATATATAAATAGTACAATATTTGTAACAAAAAATTCCATGTGTGATGTGAAATTAAATTCATCGAAAGAGTTAAAGTCCTAATTTATTTATATGAAGATAGTTTCATAAATTTAAAGATATTGTTTTCATTAAAAAGAAAAATTGTTACATATGAAATAATAACTTATTTTTATGAGATTCTCAAATCATAAACTTTTAATCAAGAAGTTGACTCTTTTAATTCCTCAGCTTAACATTTCCCAGTGGCTATCGGAATTATTTATTATTTAATATTTAATTGCATAAAAACGATATTTATTGACGATGGAAAAATGAACAAAGGCTTGTAAAGGGACAAAAGCGACTATTTCAATTGGGATCGCTTTATTAATCCCGAAAATATCAATTGAAAGCTCACACTTTGTGTATTTGTTTTGTTTGTTTCGACAAAGCTAATTAATTTTATAATAAAACAAAAACCCAACGAGATGGATTTTTCAGCGGTAATCCGTAATCTATCACTTTGCACTCTGACGATATAAAATAAATTAAAAGCCGAACGGTAATTGTATTCACATTCAATGGATTCGTATGCACAAATATATTTTGCACAAAGTCAAATAATTTGCTATTAAAACAATAAAAAGCAATGGGAAAATATCGATATAATTTTCATCTTATATACAATGTAAAATGGGGGGAGAATAGAGACAGTTTTGACAATTTATAATAAAAAATACAAGCCTTATCGGATCAGTTGTATAAAAAATAGTCAGTATAAATAGCGTGTATAGTTTTTTTTACACTGACTAATTTTATTTATTAGATATAAGTTCGATGTGTTATTAAAAATTTTGGTGATTTTATATGTTAAGAAATTACAAATCAAACATATTATGAGTAGATTTATATAAATATTATCTCGAATAAACCGCAGAATGGAGTGAATAGGGACAGCTTTTACAGTTTATATTAAAAAATAATAAGCTTAAAGTAATTTTTGTAATTTACTCACTAATTTTAATTACTAGATGGTATATTTGAAATTATTTCAATTTAAGATATCGACACCACCGATATTAGAAGGCAGGCCAAGTGGATGAAAAATATCGGGATAGCGGACCGAATTGTCTCACTCAGACTCGTCTGCATGGTCCGCCATATTAATATTTATACATTCAGTTGTCTGGCATTCTTATGGGCAGTAACGGTTTTCTCCGACTATATTTATTGAAAAAATATTAAAAAAAAATGCAAAATCACATATTTGCTTAAAAAAAGTATATATGTATATTTTATATTGATTTGATTGGTAATTAATAATTGTTTAAGGTGTGTGTATGTTATGTGTACGATCTTTCAATCTATCTGGACAGTTTGAGTATAAGAAAATAGTTCTTTATTTCTTTGGAGTACAAATATTGAAATTACCTGCATTTTTAAATAAACCACCAAAAACATTTTTAAAAAATCAATAAAAAATACCGTAGTTTAAAATAATGAGGATTTTTTCCCCTCGTTTCGTATTTTTATTTTTAATACTTCGCTAATCCAACAGTTGGTTTAAGTCTATACTGTATTATCAATATTCTAATAAAAACACAAATTATACCGCAAACGGCTGTGATTTGTAACCAGCGTAATAATAGCTCAGAGGATAAGACGTTTGGCTACAAATACAACTGTGGTCATGAGTTCAAATTCAAGTCAATATTTTAAATTGATTTAATCGGAAATAATATTAATAAAATCCCGATCGATCGTCTTGATCCAGATTTACTCTGATTTCCTGTATTGTAAGGTAAATACTGATACTAAAAAAATACTGATTACTAAGTCGGTGACCTGTGTAACTAGTAATAGTTCACCAACAGACAATTAATTAACACGTTGTTGTGTCTAAAAAAAAGCTTCACGGGGGCGTAAATAATACTCATGACAATATAAACAGCAGGATTGTATTAATATAAAAAAGTAGTGTCACCGATGAATCGTTTAGTTATAATAATTGCAGATAATATTGAAAGGGCATTAGTGTTTGTAGTATATATATATCCAAAATGAGCGGCTCGTTGAGCTGACAGTGAGTGAACTAACTGATAGGAATGAGAGGTAGTTATAATCCCAAATCAGGATCAAGTATCTTATTCTATTCCCGTATATGCCTTCAATTTGTACACGTTAAATGAATTTCATGGATATTGACCACTAATCGATATCTCATGTGTCCACGCTGCCTTCCAAAGGATCATCGCTCAATACTTTCAATCGGGTTAAGTTATATTCAATAATTAGTAACAACTGGATGTATAAAGATTTCGGACCAAGCAGACGAGTCTGAGTAATCCTCTGTCAAACTCATCTGCATGGTCCGCCATCTTAATATTTATCATCGACTTATCCGGTGATTATACTAATTGACAAAAGACTTTATATAGGCATTTATACAATATAAGCAATAAAAAGTGTAACAAAGTAGGTAAAAGAAAAAAAAAACGAAACAATTATTTACCCAAAACTTAATAGAAAGAGAGGTTAAAGAGACAAAAATAAAAAAATATATTATTTCCCGGACCCTAAAAATAAATTTTATAAAATGTTTGGGTTAAAAAACACATTTGATTGGTGTAATTGAAATTCGTCTTTAAGTAACTTCGTTTTCCTTTAAATCATTTTTATATAATTGAGTTATTTTAGAATTAAATTTCTTATTAAAGTCATGATTGAATCGTAGATAAAATGTACATTTTTTTTCGATCATTTTGAGTAAGAAAGGATAAAAACGATTTTCGTCTATCTAAAGTCTAATAAATATTTAATACAGAACGTGTTCACAATTGGAAGGGTAAAAGTTATTAATAAAATTATTTATTTTAAATATTTCAATAGAAAAACTATTTTAATTATTTTCAAACAAAAACACCATACGAAAATCATTTGATTCAACAATCTGCTTTAACAAATCATATTTTAATTTTGTAGCCAACACTCAACTATAGCATTTTTTTTTATTATACAATTTCTTTATTAAATATAATTTGCGTACAATGTTTAGATACATTATGATTAGATGTTACAATATTAAGTTTAAAGACTTAGTCTTTTACTTATTTTAATACGGAGTACAATCAATTGATATTTAAAATAATTAATAAGTCATAACATAATTTATGGGAAAAAATACAAAAACCCACTTACTATAGCATTAATTAATTTGTTTTGTTTATTTTCATTAAAATTAGTAATAATGGAATTTTATTTTTAAAATTCATGTTCATTCTCTTTTTTTTTGTTAAGCATACATATGTACATACATATTTATATTTAGATTTTATTAAAGCTACTACTTTAGTAATTTGTATTTGGGATGTTTTGATTCTGAGCCAGTTAATGATAAGGTCATATAGATATTTTATAATTGTCGATATAATAAATAGGCGTAAAGTGGATATTTGTACATAATAATGAGGCTTAAGCGAGGCAGTAATTAGTGTAGTTGTGATTGTTAGCGGTGGTAGGATTTAGGTATTGTTTAGAAAGCTTGCTGGGTGATATTTTCAAATCAAATAGAAAGCTTCTCTATAAACATATAAATATATATATGTATAATAGTAGTTTATGGTTCAATTAATGTGATTGCAACTCAATTTACAGGAGCACCGCTTAGCGACATTGGCCACCTCTGCATTCTGAACATCATCACTATTATTACCATGCATTATCAACTATTTACTATATTTATATTACATTTACAACCCTTCAACACTGCTTTTGTAGAGGGTTTCATTTACAAAGACGATTCAATTTTAATAACCTCTTGAATTTATTATTTTGCATGTCTTGCCTAATGCACAAAATTTGGTTAAAAAAATAATTCTTATGAATTCATGAGTAAATATGGGGTTTCGCAACAACACATTTCAGGGCAATTGAATAAGGGCGTATACTGAAATTATCAGTTTCGAGATAATCGAGTAAAAAATCCAATAATGTTATTCATTTATTTTGAGTTTATTTACAAAAAATATTTTTTACAGAAAAAGAAGCTTATTGTATGGATTATCCGTGCTTATTCCATTCAAACCCTCAATTACTTGCGAGTTTTGTCTTTAAATTAATGAGAAAAATTCCTTGACACGCAGATTCTATTTTATTTATTTGATAATAAAAATATGTGGATATTTTAGATAATATAAGATAAAAAAATATTTAAAAAACATCCCTTAATTTTAATAATTAATTTAACAATTGGATCACATGCTGACGATGATTGATAGTCATTTTTTGTGCTTATTTACCGAAAAAAAGTCGTATCGCGTTATCCGTCCTTATTCCATCTAACTCCTCAATTAGTTGTGAATATTATTAAATAAATCGCTTAATAACAGAAAACACATGAGTGATTTTTAGATGAGAATGTTTTTAAGTAAAATTAAATTTGAACAACAAATTTAGTTTTTATATAAATTTTATTAAAAGGTCGTATTGCATTATCCACCCTTATTGCATAAAACTCATCAATTAGTAATTCAATGTCTGAAAAACGTTTGAGTGACTATTAGATGAGAAAGTTTTTTAAGTAAAATTAAATTTGAATGTAGTTTTTTTGTGAATTTTTTTAAAAGGGCGAATTGCGTTAACCGCCCTTATTCCATCGGACTCCTCAATTAGTTGTGAATACTATTAAATAAATCGCTCAATAACAGCAAACATATGAGTGATTTTTGTATGAGAAGATGTTTTTAAGTCAAATTAAATTTGAACAACAAATGTAGTTTTTGTGTACGTTTTATTAAAAGGGCTTATTGCATCATCCGCCCATTATTAAATAATATTATTGTGTTAAAAAAAAGTTTATTGATAAATATGCAGGTAGGCTAATATACATATTTTTTATGACTGATTTCGTTTTATGTTGGGGAGCAAATATTGAACACCCCTGCACAATAAGGGATTCTTGTATTGAAACCGTGGCATTGCTGTGGAAATTTTGATTTCGCTTCGATTATGGGATATTAATAAAGGGACTAATTTGTCCGAAAGCCTTGCCATCTGCTGGTTTACTAATGCCACTATTATCATCATCAATTAATTAATTATTTATTATTTTTTATCAATTGATCTGCAGTTATATTTCGGTGGGGGGTTGAAAACTCGTTTGAAGTATGGACAAAAGGAGGTTTATTTTGAGGGTTGTGGGATTTGTGGTGATGCAGTGGTGCAATTAGTGATCGCTATGGATAATCCTAGTACTGAAATCGATAAATTGACTGGCCTTCGTTACCTTTATCATCATCATCAGCACTATAAAATGATCATAATCCTGCGGATATCATTATCAATGCAATCAGACATTTTGCCAACGCGACCATTGAATTTATTCATTCAATTGCGTCACTTTTATAATAAAAACCAATTATGTAGGTACACAAGATTTTTTTAACCCTAAAATTTTCATATTTTATTTCGGATTAATATGCACTGACAGCGGCTTATTATTATCAGCGGAAAATATGGTTGCTACCAATTTGCGAGTCAATGAAATTAATTAATTCATTTATTATAAAAAATAAGGGTAGATTTTTTATATAATAAAAAAATTGCGTTTTATTATTAGTAAATAATTAGATTACGTCACTACTTATATAAAAAATGAATAAAATTGGCTTAAAACATCCCTTTTAAGGTTGGCCTGGTCTGTTGCGGCACATTTAAAAAGCATATAAGAAATAATCAATAAAATCCAACAATATGAAAGCATTACTCATAAAAATATTATAAAAAAAATGTATAGAATATAACAAGAATGCTGCGGTAAACTACTCATTTTTGAGGTTAGGCCCAGTCTATTGCGACACTAATTTTAGTTACATTTATTCCTATCCCAATGATTGAACCCATTTCTAGAGTAAAAATCATTATTGTCTTTAGTTTATTGTTGAAATCCAACCTACTTTAAAATACATAAAAAAATAATTATAATAAAGAATTGATTCCTAGGCGTACGTCACCGTAAAGACGGTAATAGAGTTGGTTTGCTGTACTTTTGATCGGTTTTTTCTTAATTAGAGGCTCAGACGAGGCATTAACTAACAAAAAATGGATAATAAGTGTAGCTAAGTAACTCTACTATTGTATTTACGGTGACGTATGCCTGGAAATCCATTACTTAATATAATAATTATTTTTTTATGAAATATATTCTCAAACGATGATGAGTTGGGAATAAAAAGTCAGCAGATAAGAGTTGTGTTACATTGATAGAGGTTTAATATTGTGTATTGGGGTTGTAATGTAAGTATGAAGGGCCACGTTGAGGGAAGGACGACAGTTATATTTGTAGGTAACCCCTGATAAGCCAGTCATCCCCTTCAATGTCATTCATATCTACTCTTCTTTAGCTTTTACACATCGTGCTCTTTTGCCATTGTGACATCGAAGAATTAACCAAAGGCCGGATTTGGCAATTATACGTATGAGAAAACCACAAATTAAATACAAACTCCATGTGCTTTGTTTAACTAAACTGAGACTTTAATTACAAGATGATGATGTCCAATTTCTAATTGGCGTAGAATAGGGGATGATTTTAAAATATCTACATATTCATTGAAGCATTCTGATCTGTCGAATCTTAAAATTCCGAAATATTTATTTACCCGTGATTTGTGTATACAATTAAAATCCATATGAATAGAATTAATTTTATTCAGCTTAAATTTTTTTTACTTCTTATTCAACAACCAATAGTTTATTTAAACGGGTAAAAAAATCACTGCATTAATATCATTTTACATGGGTAAATAAATATTGAAAAAATGTTAACATATTCGATTATTTAACACCAAAATTTATATTAGAAGGCCGGACAAGTGGATAATATATATCAAGATGGCGGACCAAGCAAATGAGTTTTTTTATATATTATATTTACGCCTTTTACGGCAATATTTTAAAAAGCGATATAATAATGATAACAAATGAAAACTGAGCAACATAATAATTTAATAAAATAATGAACAACATTAGTTGACATAATTACATTTATAACTAAGAAGAACAATAGAAAAAAATGAGAAAAGCATAGGTAACATTAATTGTCTCTCTCAAACTCGTCTGCTTGGTCCACCATCTTGATATTTATACATCTAAATGTCTGGCAATATTATCAGCGTTAACGACTGTAGACTAAATAATCACTTTCGTGACCCTAAATCAAAAAATATTTATAAAAATGTTTAACAAAAAATTGTAATGGCAAAATTTCGTTTTATTTATTTAAATGTTATCATATTTTTTGACATGGGGGTTTAAATTGAAATCCAGATAAGGGTGTCGTATATCGATAAGCGGAAATACATCCACACAAATATCCACCAATCGTTATAGCAATAAAATCCAGGAAAAACACCCACTCTTTCCAGATAAAAACCTTAATGTCGCCAAAGTGTGGGCGGTGTTGCCAGTAATAAATATTGAATATACATATATATTTTTGTGTCTTGTTAAGGGTATTAATTATTTAGTAGCGTATTAGTTTTTGTAACCCAATTATGAATATTAAGCAATGCTCGTAACATGACTAAACAACTGCCTATGAAATATATGAATTGTTAAGGCTTAGCTATAATCGTCTTAACATTATCTTGAACACGTTTCTCATTCTGCTTTTTTTACCAATTCCAAATCTTTGCACGGAAATTTAATTAAAATAATATATTTTCGCAATCATTTATTAATTGGTGATTTATGGCTGTGTTTAAATTTTATTTAGTTGTTTGTATATATATTTTTTTAAATATAAAATATTGTGGAGACACTGTAATAATCCTCATTGTGGCAGTGACACAGGATTAGAAGGCCGTTCACTATTCGGTGTTCGTATTTAAGTTTTACGTAAGTAATTATTGAAAAATATTATTGACATTTGCATTGAGGTTAGTTTTGTTGGTAAATGTGAAGTTGGAATAAACCACTTGCATTTTTTTTTTCAATTTTATTAAATAAAGTACTAACAAAAATAGGTATAAATGAAGATACCCTAAGTACAGTATATATATTTTTAAATAAATTATTTCACAGTTTAGTGGCAGTCATATTTATTTCAATATTTTTTAATAATATATTAAATTAAAAGGCCGTTTCTTTCACAATATCCAAACTGTGTATTTTCAAAAAAATTATTAGAAATCATTTATTAATAACCTCCAATTTATTATTTACTAATACAGTTACTTAGTTCACCTACAGGGCGGCTCTTCCACAATTCAAATTCCATTAATAATCGCCTCAGTATTTTCCTTAAAATCCAGGAAATCAGAGTAAACCTAGATCGAGTCGATCGAATATTATGCCCGATCTCCCAGTCATAATAACCGATCAATTTTTTTTTACTTTTTCTAGAATTTTTGTCAAAAACAAAGTATCATTTTACAGAAAAAGGGCGTATTGTCTTATCCGCCCTTGTTCCATAGGTCCCTCAATTAGCTGTAAATACTATTAAATAAATCAATCAATAGCAGCAAACAGATGAGTGAGTATGAGATGTGAATGTTTTTAAATAAAATTAAATTTATAAGCAACAAATCTAGTTTTTGTGTTTATGATATGTACATTTTATTGGGAAAAAGGGCGTATTGCGTTATTCGCCCTCATTTTTTATAATCGAACGGGATTCGAACCCATGATTAATCAATTGTAAACACGCGTCTTATCCCCAATAAATATTTATATATTTTTATCAATAAATATTTCTCATAAGTTGAATCAAAGGCGCTGTAGTCAATTCAATATGAATAATTATTTTATAGTATCATATATATAAAAAATGACCAAATTTATTTGTTAATTTTTTTACGACACCCTAATTTTTTTTAAAGTATTATCATGGATTAAAAAAATGTAAACTATCGTCAATTTTCTTGAGTCCGGCGGTATTTTGTATATTGTATTTTGTATAGCGGAGGTCCGGATTCGTTAATCCTGGTGGTGCTCCTGAGGGATATCCGCTCCCCGGAACTAAACCTGGCAGCCTTGCTCAACTGCACCGCATAACTATCAAGTTATCCCTCTGGGATAAAGCTTAGTCCGGGACTAAGCTCCGATGCTAGTTTTACCCAAACGACATTATTTACATACATAACTTGGTAAAACTATTTTATTAATACACCCCAATATTATTATATGTATTGGTGGATTTTCAATAGAGAGAATGTAAGAGATGAGTCATTTTGTTTGCCAGAAGATTAAATCACCCCTGTTGTGTCTAGTAGCATATATCCTCTCCAAGGAGCTGATCCTCTTCTCAACCCTTGAGGGGAACCTTTCTATTGCCCGTATAAGTCGCACACTAACCAATTTACTATCTCAAAATTCTATTTCATAAAAAAACCACAATTATTAATACGATAATCTGTGGTGGCGTTTCCTAATCGTGGATATTTGTGAGTGTATTAGTGCATTTAGATATAAACACGCACACAGTCAAGTAGTGACCAATATATTGATAGATAGCTATCAGTATTTATTTTAAAATACAGTCACAAATTATTATTTTTTTTCACCCTCAGTAGCAATAAATAAATAAAAATATACTTTACAAACTCCACCGATATTAGAAGGCCGGACAAGTGGACAAATAATAAATATCAAAATGACGGACCAAGCGGACGAGTCTGAACAAAACCGCAATGGTCTCACTGTGGCAACACTGCAATTTCCACTTGATATTTATACATTCGCAGTTGTCTGGCATTCTTTTCAGTAAATTTTCATACTCGATTTTATATCTTAAGGTCTGGTTATCGTGACTCGTTATTAGATCAAAGAAAAAGCTTGTCTAATTATATCTCTTATTTGTTTACAGTTCTCTACTGGCTAAAAGGCTGGACAAGGGGATGTTTTAAACATCAAGATGAAGGACCAAGGGGACGAGTCTGATCGACACAATAATTACGGTGTCGCCTCGCTCAAAACATGACGATATCGCCAATACTCGTCTACTTGGTCCGCCATCTTGGTATTTATACATTCGCAGTTGTCTGGCATTCTCATCAGGGAAAATAAATTAATGGATGGTAATATCCTCATTAAATGTCAGTTTTACTGTAGATGATTTTAACTAAAGTCAGGTTTTTTTTATGCTTGGTAAATTTCTATTAGCTCAGTACATGACGTCATTTACTAAGCTATTACAAATTTATCAAGCATGGAAAAACCTGGCCTATTTGTATTTAAATCAGAAGTATATTTCTAAATAAATATAATGTTTGCGACAAAATATTTATTAACTGGTACATGGTCGACTTAGACGAGCATACTGATTTTTATTGAGGCTTAAACTATTGTGAATTATAAATATTAAATATATATTTAAAATGTGGAATATGGACACCTGTAAAGATTAGCATGGAGAGGTATTCTCATCGGATATAGTCCCTGTGAGATGAAGATGAAGATGAGGGAAGGTACCAGTGTTTACGCGAGGCTTACCAGCTCTAATCCTAATTCTGAACACTTACAGGGTTGTAGATTATTATATTCATATTATAAATAATTTAAAATAAAATATGTCGCAACTGCAGCTTGTGAACATATACGAGTATCAGTCAGTTAGCTTAGTTATAATTAAATTTATTACAAATGTTTTGATGGCCCTGTGCGGTTTTAGACACTCGTGAATTATTAATCGTTGGGGCGGGATTATAGTGCGTCTATTTTACAGGACTAATCATCCAACCCCCCTGGCTAAATCTGTACAAAGACACTATATATTATATCATGTGTAATATAATATGAGGCTTAACAATTAGAATTATTTGATTATACATCATAGTTTTAAATTGCGTTCAATAGTCATAAAGGCATTTCTTAATTTTTTTTTCGATATCTTATTGCTATTGGGAGATAGATCCATCCTGATTTACTCTAATATCCTGGGTTGTAGGGTGAGCCTTGTCGGTGAAGTGTATAACCGTAATAGTTAAATTGACCACATAGGTAAATTTTAGAATAAATAAAAAAAAATATTGTATCTAAAAAATACCCAGTAAATGTAAAAAGACCCAGGAATTTTCTTAACATTATTTGTATGTATATATTTTTTTTTATTAGTTTGAAGATTTTTTTTCTTTTCCATTTATTGAAGAAGGCTGCGAAATTATCATGGTAATGGGTTCGAATCCTGTAATGCTATTGTGGTGCCGCAGTTTGATATTTATTTATCTGATGAAGTATATGATCCTACTTTAATATGTCTTATTGAAAAATTAGATTGGACAAGCCTAAGTATTTTTAATAATTAAATAGTTGGTTGTCGGTCTGTTTTAACTATAGAGTGCGACACAGACATGGATGCTTCTTGCTGCTCTTTGATGCTCGTTCTTGTATTTCCGCCAATGAGAGAACGAGCGCTTGACTCTGATTGGCGCTCATGTTTGTTTACATTTCTCTCATTGGCGGAGATACGAGCACTCATGTCTGTGCCGCGCCTTAAAGTTTTTGTACATAACTACGCCTAAACTTATGAAATAAAAAAAATATGAACATCGCAATATATTTTTTTAAATATAAATACCGCATATAAAACGGCATATAAAATTGTTGTTTCATGCCGACTTGCTCAGTGTAAATTGATTAGTAACAGGACAAAAGACTATCTTTATCAAAGCTCTTTAAATAATTTAATTGGTCATGGGTTCAAATCACGCTCAAGTCATTTTTTAAAAATTGGTTTGATTGTTGATTTGATCAAAATTGAGAACTGTTTTTCTTAATAAAACAAATTAAATTATAGGAAGCTTTTGAATTTAATTATTAACTATCCGTACACATGTATATGAATATATGTATGTAGAAGATATCAGGTGAAGTTATAAAGCAGATTTGGGTTGTTGTGGATGAGAGTGAGAGTGCCTTAACTTCATCAGACTTTAACCAGACAGACATACTGCCTTTTACTTTGTCATCCTTTTATTCTACGGACTGTGTTCTTTAAATACTATTTAGAATTAGTCAAATTAAATGTGAAGGGCGGCGGATTATTATTGGAATGGGTTTAATTTGGTAAGTAGGTTCAGATGTCGCAGACAGTCGATCAAATATTCCTCCATGTGTCCACACAAAACTCGAGTGTTCATGGCTGGATCAGGCAGGGATATTCAACATTTTTATGCAATAATCTTTATTAAATAAAACCACCCCTGACTAGTTTGTCGACAGGTAAAATATTATTCCAGTAACGAAGTACCCATCAGCCATGCACTGGGATTAATACAAATAATAATTATTTAAAATTATACATCTCGATTGCTCAAAAAATAATAATACACATTTCAAAACAACAATTATATAGTTTATCTTATAATAATTATTTCTATTAAATATATTTAAAAAAAATTCCATGTCCTATCGTTGAAAAATGTATGCATTTATATAATTTTCTTCAATGATAAGATTTGACATTACCTTGTTTCTTATATTATTATAGCAAATGTCAAACTTTAGATACGTGCAGAAATTTAAAAATAAAATACTGCAAACGGCTGTGATTGGTGATAACTGATATTATTAGTTTTGCGATGTGATAACAATACGACAATTTGCTAACTGACACTTTGTTTCTCACGTTTCCAAAATATAATATGATATTAAAATTTTGCAAATAGGACAATTTATTGACTCTTTTTTATAGAGTGAATTTCAGAATTTAGACATGTGCAGAGACAATATAGCCTACTGCAAACAGTTGTGATTGGTGATATTGTAATATATGATATTATAGTTTTGCGGTGTTATAAAAAAATATTTCTAATGCTTATAAAGCAAATTTCATACAAACGCAAAAATTAAATTAAATACTGCAAACGGCTGTGATTGGTGATAGCATAATATGTTATGGTTTTGTGGTGTGATAAAAAATAGTAATTTATTGATTTGTGATTGGTCACATTGTATTATAATATTTTATTAGGGTTTGCGATAGGTTTTTATTTTATTTTATTTATTTATAAATAAATATTATTATTGCAGTACCACAAGAGCATTACGGGAGATCCCAATTGATGATAATGCAGCACTCGTCAGTTATATTAGTAGGTTATTTCGCCTCTACGCGTATATTTACTCTACAAACATAAGAAACAGATACTGATTAATTTAGTCAAGAATATATTATGAATATAATTGATGGTCGTATTAATGAAATAAATATATAATTCAGAAGTACTGAGCTTAGAGAATGGAGGCACTTGAAAGAGTATATCGCTTTGACCGCTTTGACCATCACACAATATTTGAATAACTCCTCTCTTTACCCCCTAAATGTCTGTTTTGTATTACTCATTTGCTGAATATTATTAATACGTGTCATAAAAATAATATGTTAAAAAATAATTATCAAAAGGTCTCCTCCTTTTTTGTGTGCATCCGGCTTGATCCAACAAGAGGAGATAATCCCACAAAAGACTACTGATTTGACTTGGCGTTAAGGGTTTAAATCATTGTGGGTGATTGATCTTTAAAAAATAAAGTTAACATTATATTATCTGAATAAATATAATCTCACGATCTTGAAGACTGTATAATATTAACTCTATCAGGTAAATAGTTCAGGAAATGTGACTACAAATATTTGGTCAAATCCTACTCATTGATTTAATGACTGGGAGATCGGGAATAATATTAATAAAATCCCGATCGATCATCCTAATACAGGTTTATTCTGATTTCCTGTATTGTAAGGTAAATACTGATTATGAAGTCGATGACCTGTGTAACTAGTAATAGTTAAGATCACCGACAGACAATTAACACAATTTTTTTTGTTTAAAAAAACCTTCAGGCGTCGGAATAATATAAATAAAATTTAGGTTAACAAATTAATTCATAATAAATAAATAGTAAAAATCGCCTTAATGAAACTCACAAATTGATGGGTTAATAATACAAAAAATGTATCTAAAAATTGATAATATATACGTTTGAATAATAAATTGAACATATTTGGATATTCCCTTAAATAAATTTTTATTAATGAAAATTATATTTTTTTTATTAATTTATTTATTTACGCTCCGAAGAGCTTTTTTTTATTTTTAGAAAGGGTCTTTTTGAGGGGGTTTTTTATACACAACAACGTGATAATTGTCTGTCGGTGATCTTAACTATTACTAGTTACACAGGTCACCGACTTAATAATCAGTATTTACCTTTCAATACAGGAAATCAGTGTAAATCTGTATCAAGATGATCGATCGGGATTTTTTTATTAATATTATTCCCGATCTCCCAGTCGTAATAACCGATCAAATCAATTTAAAAATTCTTGACTTGAGTGGGATTCGAACCTATGACCACAGTATTAGTAGCCACCCGTCTTATCCCCTGAGCTATCACGCTGGTTATTAGCTACGAAAAAATACTCTGAAAAATTGTTTCAATTTAAACACCGCAAACCAACATCCAATATTTTATAACAAGTATATTAAATTTAAAGGTATAAATATCGTTGGTCAGTAATACAAAAATGTGCATATAATGTACACGTTCAGTATTAAATAAGCCTCTGATAAAAATACAACTTAGGTTACAATTAGTTAAGATCATTAAGAGTGAAATATTTTGTAGATACGTTTTTGTGTTAACAACCCATCGAATAGACAATATTGTATGAAGTTTGTTGATCGAGAAGCCTAGGAAGTGCTTGCTGGTTTTTCTAGAAGACATGTTAGGTGGATTTAATGAACGCTAATCCCTTCGTCTTAGTGCTGAGGATTCTCCTGTAAATCCTCATAGGTGCACTAACAATATGCAAATGTCTGCATAATAATAAGACACAACTTTGATACTATCACACCTGTATCACTCCAACACTAACTTCTGAAAAACTCCTCTAATGCATGAAAATGTATGTTCATTTATTCACACCCGAAGACTTAACGAGCTTGCAGCGAAACCTGTGAATCCTCATATTTTTAAACATGAATATTGTACATTACTTGATAACTCCACCAAAGGCTATTGTTATTTCGCTAGGATTTTAAATGAATTATCATTTTTTTTAAATGTAAAATTGTGCTTGATTTTTCAATACGACAATATACATGCAGCGTAGATTTAATGAGAATATTTTACATCCATTTTTATTTTGGAATAATTTGAAATGACAGCCGCTTATTATATTCGATGCCACTAATAGGTGAGTCTATCTGTGAAATTAGTTAAAAAAGTGCATTTTTTTAATATTTTTACGATAAACTATCCCCCATTAAAATATTTATTTACTTTTAGACAAAAAGGAGTGTTTTTTAAAAATAACATAATTTTTAATACTTAAAAATATAAATTATGACTTTTGGGTGAATTTAAAGTACTCTAAAAATATAATATAAATGAAAATCCAACAACTACTCATTTTCGAGGTTGAGATAATTTTTTGACAGACATTTGGATAGTCAGTTTAGTATAAAATTTAATCAAAATTTAACTCTTTTCAAACGCATACTTTTAATGCCTATGCTTATTATTTGAAGTTAGGTAAGGTTAGATTTTCAATGATTCAATCTTTTTAATTTGTCGAAAATTAGTGAAAGAGTTTCAATGATTTATCATGCATATTTTAATTGAAGTAGGGTTAGGTTGTTTTTATAATTATACATATATATTTTAGGATAATTCCTTAGTTACTTGAGCCCTACTGAATATCACTTTAATTAATATGTCTGGGCATCTTTCAATAAGACTAGATCATAGATTTTCAATTTGCAACTCACGGCAATATTCAAACCCTTAATATAGCGTGATTGACACTCTTAATCCTCTAACTATGTATAGTCGGTGGCTGAATCTCGTTAAAGATTAGCCCATAATGATATTATAAAAGCCTTAAAAGGTTTAAATATATCCTGTGTGTGTTTGTGTATAGTGAAGAATGCCTAAGCCTTTTAAAGAGTGTTCCGGTTAATCATAAAGCGCATGCAAAGATTGCGTGTCACTGACAACACACGCCAACTTGTGAACCTAGCTACTCTGAATTAATATCATCATCATCTATAATAATAATACACTTTATAAGGTGATTATCGTTACAGACTAAGCGGAACAACAATATGAGACATGTTAAGTACTATAATAAGACAAGTAAGATGGGGTGATGGCTCAACAACCCCGTATAATTCTTGTTACTCTTCACTTTAAAACTCTCACTACTTATGTATACCACCCCCCCCCTCCCACACCAATCAAAAAAATTTACAAACAAACAGGGGTTGGAAAAAATATTTTAGTCGTCTTCATATATTTAGAAGGTGGTGTGATAAGAGAACCTGCGTTATACACACCCAAAACCCCCTTAATCAGAGAATCTCAACAAAAACGAGTGCTTGGTTCTGATTTGCTGTTTATAGTAGAGCAATGTACCTTATATATAACTATAATTTAAATAATATCTTACGAATGAAACTTAAGTGTACAGAGAATATTAAAAATCTTTTTACATTTAAATATTATGAGATAAATATTACATTTAAACATTTTTATTTCATATGACAGAGATTTCAAATAATAAGTATGGGAAAAAAAGTAAAAACCTATATATAAATAGGAGGAGTTTAAATGAAGTAGGGTTAAAAAATATTTTAAAGGTTTTTATATAATTTTTGTAATACCCTACCTCTCTTAAAATATTCTAATTAATTCTACAAATCAAGCATAATTTTAGATATTTAATAATTTATTTGAAAAAATTATATATGATTTTAAGACCCTTGTGAAATAACAAAAAGGCTTTATTTTAGATGTTTTGTTTATAATTTAATACATTTTTCTACATTATTTGTTTGTAATATTATTAACACAATATTTAGTCATTTTTCAATCAAGTTAATGGTATTAAAATAAGTGCGGTATTAAATAAGGGATCTTTTTTTATATAAATCAAATCCCAACAATCCTTCCAAGAGAAAATTTATTCTTAAAAAAATCATTTGATTTTTATGTTCACCCCTGTATTGTTAGTTAAAGAGTGAGTTTGTTATAAGGCAAGGCTCGTTATAATATGTGTAGATAGAGAGAGAGGAAGAGGTGTTGCTAATACGATTTAATTTTATGCCGGATTTGCGATAAGATTTTGCCAAGTACCCGCGAACAGATTCCGCGTACTACGAACAACACATACTACGAGCTACGACTAGACTACGCGTCGTAGCAGCTAAGGAGCTCAACGCTAACTTGATCATATACCTAGCCAATATATTAATTAATATTAAATAATCTGTATTCATTCGAGATTGTTATGAAGACTTTGAATGCGGTTTATTAAGTTTAACTTTTCACCGACAAGTCACACTTTCAAATGATACTTTTCACAGATAAATCCGTTGCAAGTTTCAGCGGGACAAACTTTTACATTGTTCCATTGTAACCTTTACAATAGTTTGATAATCGCTATTATACTGTGATATATCTACAGTTATACTACACTTTTTTATACATTATTAAAAAAGTGAGTATAATAAGTTACTAAGAAAAAATTACATCCGTTTACGTAGTAATTCCAAAATCTATTCGTGATTTTGAAATAAACTTTACTACATTTATACATTAATATAATGTTTATCAAATGTCCATCAAGTGCCTTTTTTTAAAATTTTGAATTAATCCATAATATAATTGTAATCTAATAATTTATCCAAAATTTTTATACAATAAAAATGTGTCAGTTCTGAACTACATTTCTAATAATTTATTATTAAAAATTGCACTTTGTGAATGGCAAACCTTTAAATTTAATTTAGATTACATATAATATAGTATAGGCCTCTTATTACAATTGAAGGCCTCGGAGGGAAAATCGAATTTGTCACAATATTTTTTTTTCTAGAGTGACTAAAAACACCATTATCTTGATATATAAATATATTCAAAGTTTACGTAGTGATTTCAAAGTGATCTTGAGATAAACTTCACTACATTTATACATTAATATAATGTATATCAAATGTCCATCAAGTGGCTTTTTGTTTCAATTTTGAATTAATCCATAATATAGTTTAAATATATCCTTAAAAAGTGTCGTAAAAATTTTGACAATCATATCAAATAATTTCTAAGCTAAATTCCTAGTATTTTATTATTATATTTATAATTTGCCCTTTATGAATGGCCAACCTTTAAATTTAATTTAGATTACGTATAATAACATATAGGCCTATAAAATAGACGTATACTATAATTGAAGGCTTAGGAGGGAAAAGCGAATTTTTCACAATAATATTTTTTTCTAGCCGGACTAAAAACATCATTATCTTGATATATAAATATGTTGAAAGGTGTGTTTTCATCTGCTGATTTTTATGATTATTTCAAATATTGTTCTATCAATCAATTTAAAAATAAGTTTTTACATTGATTGATAGAACAATACATTTTTGGAAATAGACTTAGGTGTACAGAGTATATAAATCTTTTTACCTATACCTAACATGAGAATGTTTTATTTAAATTTGACATGAGTAATAGTATTTAATTATAGAAAGAATGGGAAAAAAATAAAAACCCATTTACAAATTTGAATATTAATAAATAATAACAACGATAAAAGCAATATTAACAAAATGGTTACAAAATATAATGCTTAAAAACATAATAACAATTTGTTTGGGTAAAAGCAAATTTGAGTTGAGTGGATTATTAGAAATTTTATTTTATTTTTAAAAAATAAATATAAAATGAACTTACGTTTCCTCGAGGCATATTTGGTTTTATTTACATGTCTTATGATTGGGTTAGTCGGGAAGTTAGTCATTTTAGTGTAATGTTTTTTACTCAAATCTGCGATATTTGCTTTGATCATTTTGACTTCTTTAAGAAATGTGCCAGGTTCAAGATCTAAGGCCATCTTAAGACACATGTTTTGGACAATTTGAATTTTATTGATATGAATTTGTGCCACATTAGACCAAGCTGGGCATCCATGGTAGTATTGTAGGTATTTTAAACATGAATATGATATTAAAATATTGTGTAGAAAGCAATATTGGATGACAGTGTATTGTATTAAAATATGGAGTGTATGATATTGTTTAGTAATAAGGGCAAGGGCGGTAATATTGAATGAAATCAGGGTGGAAGGTAATCCTGAGGTAAGACAGTGGCGTGCGGTGAATATGTCGAGGTATTAAAGGGAGGTAGAGAAGGGCAGCTTTGGTCAGAACCAGGCTTTGCAGCTGGACATTTGAATATTTGAGACTGGCCGTACAGGATTACCCTTACTTCGCTATATACCACCATCCCCTACTAACCACCCCCTACTAACCACCCTCTACTAACCACCCTCTCTCTTCCCACTACAACTGCAATACCGCCACTCTTCTACACCTACACCCTCGCCAATATACAAAGCCTACATTCTTAACATTCATTTAATAACAAGCTAATTATTATCATACCGATAGTCCATTTGAAAAAAATTAACAAGGGAGAAAATATACTGATTCAAGCTGAATGACGCACACTTAAAAACTACACGTTTTTTTATATATATATTTTTAAATTCTTTAATATTTGTTTTTTTTTATTTAGTCACATTTAATTAAATATTTCCACTAAAATCAAAGTTCGCAATAAAAAATAAATAAAAATTGTGGATTTAGACAATCAGCAAACAAAGCCGATGATATTAAAAAATGTCTCGTTTCCTAATGTGTAGAGTAAATTTAAAAAAAAAAAAACAACTAACCGCAAATATGTTATATCGTCTTTGATAAAGTGTGACATTTCTACACATTTAAGAAATAAGGTATATTTTTCATAATGTCCTTTAAATAAGGGCATCTTTTGTTTCGGATTAAATGTGAATTATTATTATTATAATAGCGGTAGAAAAAAATCGTTAGCTTACAAATGAAGGTTATTGGTTACAATAATATTAAATATTAAATATTAAATCACCAATTACAACCATTTGTGGTTCACGTGTCTATTATTTGAAATTCACTCTACAAACAAATTAATAGATTATATCAATATTTAAAATTTAATGGAATTTTAATGAGAATTTTTAACCATTTTCAATTAATTTTACACAACAAATATGATACCTATGATAAAATGTAGACTTGACGTATTTTTTATTGTTATGATGTTGGTTTTTATTGGATGTTATTAAATAATTTTAATATAATGATGAAACAGGGTGTAGGTTGTGTTTTTGGATGGTCAGTTAAGGGCTGGTAGATAATCAGTGTTGGTGGTGGTTACTTAAATATTAGTGGTAATGCCTTCTGGTAGTATTAAGGTCTTGTTCTAGGTACTTCTTAATAACGTCTAACTATTTTGCCTCTAATCGTACTACAGGACACTATTAAAAGCCTCTAAAGCCAATCCAATATCCAAAGGGAAAACTTTCACAAAGCAATGCTCCATACAATTAATACAAGAGCGTTGAATTCTTTAACTTTATTGAAAATAAATATATGTATAATGTAGTGAACTTTATTATGGAATATTTAATTGTCTGTTAGATTATTTTGTTATAAAATTAATGGTTCGTATTGAAAGTTGGTAATAAAGCGTCATTGGAATCTTTGGATAAGTGATTTTTCCAATAAATAACAGTATCATCAATTTTCTTTGGATAATAAAAAAATGTTATACTTGATACATGTTGATTTTTTTATTTCTTAAATTAATTATGGGAATCTATTATGTATTCTAATGCCGAATATTCAAATGTATGTCTATAATTACAAAAAAATAAATTAACGTAACTTTATTCAAAAGGTCTACAATTTTTAGAGTAAACATAACATCGATGAAACTCTCTCTCATTTAAATGGTAATATTATTTACACTTAAAAATTTTTTATTTGTAAACCACTTACAAATGCTTTTTAGAATATTTATTACATTTTAACTATTAGTAGTTTACCATCAGCAGCAGGACTTCCCGAATAATTGCTTCATTATTTTCTTAAAATTCAGGAAATCAAAGTAAACCTGTATCAAGACTGGATATTTTCCGATCTCCAAGTGAAAATTACTTGTTTTATGTTAAACCTATTTAGCAATTTCTGTAGTTGAATACAATTTATTCATGTGTAAATTTTTTTATTTAAAATTTTGAAAAAATTATGGTTGGATAAGGTTAGGTTAGGTTAGGTTAGCGTAAAATCTCGAAAATCAAATTATTATAATAAAAGCATTAAAATGTCCCGAATGAGGGTTAGTAGTGTCGGTTGAATGAATTGTGAAAGTATTAGCACTCTGTGGTTCTATTGTACACAAAATCGTTGGGTTACCGAAGGGATATGGGAGTAGTGTAAGCAGCAAGTTAGCCAGGCTTAAGAAGGCGAGGTGGGCAGTTCGGTTCCGTGTTAGGGTCCCAATTAAATAACGGCTGGACTAATGAAATCAGCCAGGTTTTACGTGTCACCTCGTAAATCCGACGGGCTTAATTCACACGACCTGACAACAATACTATTCCCAAGCCTAACAGCCTCTTACCCTAACTCTAAATACCAGCCTGACCTTTCAAATCTACCGTGACGGACTATTCAGATTAATATATTATTTTAAAATATAATAATTAACAATCAGATTAGCGGCGGTAATCCCCGCGCGTTAAAATTCCCCACTTGAGCTGGGGCTAAAAATCTTTGTCTCGCGATAATTTAAAGTATACATTTAAACATTGGATGTCGCATTGCATATAAATAATTCGTGCAATTTCGTGAATACCGTGTATTGTTGCACTCTTCTCTCCTATTCTATAAATTCATAAGTGTGTCTCCCTCACTCAACACATTTCTAGTGAGCCCTGAGAGTGGTTGTGACAATACTTTGGCGGCGCATGCATTTTTAATTATTAAAAGGTAATTATATTTGAAACATGTTAAAGAAGTAGTCTTTGGTAAAAAGTGAGCCTAGATGTGTTTGAGTCCATATGACATGTAGTAACAATGCATTTACCCATTTTACTGTGAAATATAACTGAAACTGATAGTTTTAGAATCATATCTGCGGCACTATTAATAGTATTCTGTACTAAATGAGCTTTAAAATTATATAATACAAGACAAAGGTTGGTTCAGGAAATGTGGAAAGAGGAAGAACACAAAGGGCAACTACAGTCTCTTACTTGTCTTTATGAATGCATTAATTTTGCACTTTTGCTCAAGACAAACCCTCTCCGAAGTCTTATAAATTTACTCGATAAATGACCATTTTAATTAGCGTTCTTATTTTAAATATTTTGTATTTTTCTTTCGACAGGTAAATCTCTGCCGGTGCATTGTGTTGTGGAAGGAGTTCCTGTGGTCGAGGCTTTGTGTGGAGATGGTTTCCCATCACAAGCTTTCAGGAGAGGAGGAGCTCCGAATGTGGAAGCTGATAGTTATGTCATTATTCCTGCTGCTACAGCATTTCGGGAACTGGTGTCACAAGCATTACTCAGACTCGGATATCCTCATGACTGTGCGGCTTTAGCAAGAGGTAACTATTTCTAAATATATTTAAATATTTAATAATAATCACATTGCCGTGGATTGAGTCATTAAAATTGCTCGCTCAAATGGGTGCTCAAACCTGTTTTTTAGTATTGGAGCACTGCAAGGGTTACCTTGTGTAATGTATACATACTTGACGTTATAATAGACGAATATTTTTTTATAATTTCATCTGTCACACTTATTGGAAAGTACCTATTTTGTCACATGTTTTTTTAGAATGGGACAGTCATATGTGGAAAGAGAGTAATTCAATATTCGTTCGACTCCAAGCAAATAATAATTCCAAGCCATGCAGTGCTTCAATACTGAAAACAGATCTTGGAACTATCTATCGCAAAGGGGGCACATTTCGTGTCGGTTTTTAGCCAATTTAATTTAGTGATAAAGCAAGGCCGTCTCGAGTATACATGCCATAATGCTAGACAGAATTCGTCCGTACAGCTGTGAGTCGTGGTCGTTTTAACGGCGCTCATTGTATGGAAATTCGACTAAATTATATACTTTTCAACCATTACAGTACTCTATAGAACCTATTTACACTACGATCACAATGAAAAAAATATTAACTAGTCTTTTATATCTACTCTACACAATCATTTCATTTTTATACCCATATATATTTTATTTATATTTATATTAAATTAACCCGACCAAAATATCTGGGACATATGGGAATATGTGATATTTTTTTATGTGATCGTAGTGTTAATATGTAAATTAGAGTGGTGTAATGCTTGAAATGTATATAATATCGCCTGATTTTTATACTTCACCACAGCGCTGACGTCACACATTGGAATCTGGAGGCCCGTGTAAGTAACTTTCGGTGGCCCCGGGTGAAGTCATGTCAGTGAAAGTCGACTCATTATTAAATTTTTCAAAGATGTATTTTTTAATTATAATTAAATTGCTGAAATAACGACACAACAATTCCGTTTTTAAAGACAGTGCTTATTTTTTATTTAATTATTAAAATTTCTGTGTTTTTTTGTCAGGTTGCGTCGTTATAAAAAACTGGAAGCCGTTGACTTTGGAGCGTATTTGCGATGGTCCAATGGCTACGGTGGGTGATATTCTTGGAGAATTAACAACGGTGGCAACCCTAAGGATACAGGTTCTCAGACCGAGGATCACCCCACTTCAGGATATCAAGGATAAATTGCTGAGACTTCTGTTGGTGCAGAGTCATGGACTTCTTCTCAGCACGGGCTGCCCTTTAGACGAGGTGAGCTTTATAATTATTTATGTGCATTATTATTTAGGCTTTATATTTTCGGTGGCAATTGAGTTGATCGTTTTAGAAGGTTCTGCGATTACATTTATGAGTATGAGCGAAGGGTGAATTGTGAGCTTATAATTAAATAATATCCTCTCTCACAACCCTCGTTCATCTCATGAATACTTCTCAATCTTTTTTTTACCGTAATCGCATATTTTTTAAATTAAATTTCTTGGAAGTTGTGATATATTTTTCAAAAATAACATGGTCATTTTTAAGACTTGTTAATTTTGGGGTCCTATATATAAGAGCCTTCTAAA
The DNA here is from genome assembly GCA_022606485.1 of Agraylea sexmaculata. NCBI lineage: Eukaryota > Metazoa > Arthropoda > Insecta > Trichoptera > Hydroptilidae > Agraylea > Agraylea sexmaculata. The sequence goes on along the minus strand of JAGTTH010000143.1, from coordinate 33,795 downwards.
TTATTTTTCGTGTAAAAATACGAATATATTCCAGGGGCTGGGTGTAATAAGGGCGTATACTGAAATTGTCAGTTTCGAGATAATTGAGTCAATTATTTTATATGATTAAGTATTATTGTCTTTAGTTACAGTTATGTTTCCACAAGAGGATAATATCCAAAAGTTTTTTAATACTTACAGATCAAAAGAGAATTTTGAGTTTATTTACAAAATTCATGTTATGGAATAAGGGCGTATTGCATTATCCGCCCTTATTCCATCCAAACCCTCAATTACTTGTGAGTTTTGGCTTTAAATTAACAACCAAAATAAATTTTATTTTATTTATTTAAAAATAAAAATAAGTTGGTATATTAAATAATATAGGATGTGCTTTTAATCAATGCGAATATTTAAAGGGGCGGTTGAAAATATTTTAAAAACATCCCTTAATTTTAAATAATTAAATTAACAATTTCACAGCTTGGGTGACCTGCTAACTGCAACCAGATTTATTTACGCTAATAATAATAAGTCGCTGCCATTTAAAATTGATCTTAAGTAAAAATAGTCGCGGCTTTCACAAAGTGTGTAATAAATTATTCACGATACCCATTAAAATATTCTTCTATTTATAATGAAATAAATAAAATTGCATATTAATGAAATTTTTAAAAAGGAGTCTATATAATTAATAATTGAAAAATATATCACAGTATGAGAATCTCTGGTCGTATTTATGTAGGTTTCGCATTTGAGAGGATCGGAATATTATTTTAGTTGTGGAAAATGCTTTGTGTCTTTGTGGTCATATTTAGCAGACCGTGTGTGTTTACAGAAAGATTATCTGAAAAATAATACCGTATTAAATTAACCCGTCCACAGCCTGTTTATTAAATTTATCATTTGATAGTTTAATAATATAACAAAGCGAACTAGTAAGATCAAAGATGAATAGAACGTTGAGTGTATCATTCATACTGAACCACAGAACAACTTTAATGACGATCTTACTCTTACTCAGATAAATATTCTACAACAGGGGTTATTAATTATTATATTTAAATATGAAATATTTCTATTCTGGAATATGATAAATGTATTAATAAAATATTTAAAATGTTAATAATTCACGTTCAACATGGGAAAACAATTTGTTTTGTAGGTATGAGAAAAAACAAAACTTTTGAAAATTTCAATATAAAATTAAAATGACATATTTTTCTTGGCGGAATGCGATTATTATTTTAAAAAATCTGCTTGTTAATAAAAATTTATTTGTCTGCGACCTTTCGACAAGGCTTTTTTGTCATATTTAAAGTCTATCTAGACTTGTCTTAACGCCTAAGAATATTTCATTTAAATTGAATTAAAAATAACTAATATATAATCTTTAAAAAAGTCTATAATAGCAATAGCATATTTCCACTACTTTCAATCGAGAAAATGATTGTAAAATTGTATATATGACTAAAATTAGGTTCCCAATCTCTTGAATGAATTTTTAGAAAAGTAAATAAACAATAAGAAAATTGTTATTTGTAATTTCCACAGTAAAGTCTCTTTTTAGTCTCTGAAGATGACTGTAATAAAATTACTGTGGAAATTACAAATAATTCTTTAAATTATTGGATTCCACCAAAAAATCAACAAAATAGACAATATTTATTAATGCGAGTAGGAAAATAAAATGCTATACTTACCCCAAATTTTTTCGGGTATAAAATAAGCAAGACGCATTACAAAAGGGAGATTAATTTTTAATTATTTATATAAATAAATATTGCATATTATTGAATATCCCTGTTATATTGTGTGGCGTATAATAAAACAATGCACCTTTGGCCCTCGTTGCTACGACTCGACTGTGCTACGGATGCTACGACGTAGTACTTACATTTATCCCTTATTAGCGCTACGATGTGGTACTGATTGTTTTATACCGTGCCAGTATTACATAAATATCATAAGCTCCTTTCATATACCAACCAACCTGTGATTTAATTGGGAATACGTCGTCGTTCACACAATAAAGAAATAATCATGCATATTTACATTATTTACCCAAAGGCGTGTGTCGATACATTTTTACGGTTGACTTATTAAAACGGAAGAGGGAAAGTGTAAAATCAAAGTTGACAACAGCTAAAAACTTGATGGAGTAAACCATTATTCAAGGAGCTACTAGATAAGTGTCTTTTGTGCTCACACCAATCAATTCACATTGAGCAAGTCGACTTGAAACAAATAAAGTGCAACCTTCGTCATTAAATAGATGCACTCGTTTATTTTAATTTAGCGGGATTCATTAAATACAAAATCTTAAAGGCATGGCACAAACACAGAAATGTAAGCGCCAATCATTATCAAGCATCCAAAAAAGAGAATTCATCTATGTGACGTGCCTAATGTTGTTTTTCTTAATATACACGTTTCGAGTATTAATGATTTTTGCAATAACTGCGTTACACGAAGAAAAGAGACGTCATTATTAAAAAAAAACGCTTGTCGTCTTTATAATGTACTCTATGCAGAAACGATTCATCATTTTTAATGGGAATCTTATAAAAAAATATAATTTAAAATAAAATAGAACTATATGGTCCGCATTCAATACAAAAAACTCGGATTTCTGGGTTGGAAATTTTATTTTAACTATTTTCATACATAAAATTAACGCGTACTAAATATGAAAAGGTGAATAAAATATAAATTATACAAACATACACATATTTTTACATATACATATTTTTTTTATACAATTCAATTTTAATTATTAAAGACGACATAAATAGTTAAGCCATTTTTATATGATAATTGTGAAAAAAATAACTAATATTTAAAATATAGAGAGATTTTGATAAATATCTACTGTAATATTTACTATAAATTATTTTTACCTTCGATATATCAGTTATACCAAAAAAATATATATTAATACTAAATGGAAGTAAATTAATGAAATATGGGGCCGTATATTAAGAGTGTTTGTGTAGGAATAGACTAGAGCTTGGTAATATTGGTGTACACAAATACGCCTCGTAAAAAAATAATTAAATATATATATATTTTGTTTGTTAGAAAAATAAAACACAATCAAACTGACGCTTGTTTCTTTCGCCACTCATTAAACATTTGGTGACCCCGACGTGATTTTAACACGCAACCTTCTGATCTAAAAAGCATATATCTTATTTGGTACATGTTCTACTGTATATTGTTTTCAAGTAGCATGGACTTGTTCAAGTGAAGTGTGCATGGAAATAGTATAAGAGACAGCGAGCGGAACAGGGGATGGGGTAAGAAAGCTTTCGGTGAAGGTTCGTCTGGGGTTAAAAGGAGTTTTAGATGTAAGGCAGCTTTTGATCTTGTTAATTCTATGAAATAATGCTTTATAATCTTATTAAAAGAGAGGTTAGCGAACATTTCCCCTCCTCAAAAACCCCATCCATCCATCCATAACCCTTCTACAATACAACCACCCCGAATTCCACCACCAATATTGCCGAATATCGTTTTGTCTGATCGGCAGCATTCACTTCTCTCAATATATAACAAAATACATCTTCAATAATATATAAATGTATTCAAATTACGCCTTTGAGCTTTACAAATAGGCAAGCTTAATATTAATGAAGATTATTTGAATAAATCAACAATATTATAACCAGTTTTTAATAATTTTCATCTGAAAAAAACCCAACCCACTTTAACCATACAATAATGAGGAAGGACTGTTTTAAATTTTCTTTTCTTTTAAGTGCATTTGTCTTTTTATAAACACGTACATTGAAAACTGATAATTTATTCTAGAATTTTACTCGTTATATGAAACACTTCAAATGAATGAATTGTTGAGAAAATAGAAGCGATGATTAATATTTTTTTATTATAAAAAAGTCTGTACAAGGACATTTAAATTTTATATTATTTTAAGGGTTGCTTTACTCAATTTTTTTTTTTGATCTGTAAATTTCTCAATATTTTTATTTTGGTCGTATTGTAATAATATAATATGCATTAATACATAGCGTTTAGTTCCAAAAAAAAAATTTTTTTAGTGTAGCAACACGGTTTTGTTAGTTAGTAAATATTTCAGTTAAATTTGTGAAATTTATATGAAATGCCCTTAATGCCTAAATTTAAAAATATAGTATATATAAAGGACTGCCATTATTCTGAAACCATTAATTTTTGCTTCATTCTAGGAAGGCTTATCTTATAATAATAAATTATTCCGTCATTGATAATATATGATTAATACAAAATACACTTCTGAATGTATGTCTAATCTGCTGTTTAGTTTGTCACATTATTATTATGATTTATAGTAATTATTAATGAAGATTCTATCGGCTGTTTGACTTGTTATAGATAATAATATTATCCACCCTCCACCCACAAAACTTCACGCCTACAACTTTAGCATTGGCTCATCTACGGCTGTTTTATTTATTAATATTAGTATAAAGTGGGCTCTTAATATTATTGAAATGTAAGTCTTTGACTTCCTTCCATCAAGAAGTGAGAAACCTTTCTGGTCCTTTGAGCAATTACGTATTTTCGTACTCGTAATATTATTCAGATGGAGTTATATTCCAGTTGAAGATATGCTTCGATTATATTCACTTCTCGAATATGAACGGAGAATTCTGAATATAATAAAATTAATATTGAAAAAGTGTCGTAATTAAGACGTTGTGTTTTAATAACAGCCGCGGGGAACAACAGCTAATCTTTGTAATTTATAACTAGCTCATAACATTATAATTATTAATTAGATGTTGTGTACACCTCGTTTATTATCATAAGCACTCGCTAATGAATTCTTTATAAAATAGCATTCAAGGACTACCGTATATTTTTTTAGTTTATAAATATGCCTAAATTAGTGGCCTGTAGTTAAACTGAAAGGGCCTCTTAATTTATTTTTACGCTTAATTTTTAATAATAAATAATTTCATATCACACTTTGTCTCACCTGGTAACCATATTTAATTTCGGCTAATAATAATAGGCTACTGTCAGTTAAAATCCAAAATAAAGACTTTAGCTTATAGAACACCCAAGTAGTAATTATTTAATTATTATTTTCTATTCATACCCATATTCAAATGATAACATGTAATCTAATAATTGTGTATTTTTTTAAAATTATCTCTATTTCAATTATAAATAACTTGTAACCTAAATAAACAATTTAATTTACATAATTTATTTACGCTTATACAAATTAATGATTTTTCCCAACAATTATTAAAAATAAATATCCATTTTTATTTCGAGCTATTTATATTTCGGATAAATATTAAATAGCAGCGGTTTATAACAAAAATAAAAATGGCTACAACAAACAGGTGAATTTAAAATTAAGGTTAAAAACTAAAATATAAAAAAAAAACAATACACCATTAATAAATTTCATCATGTATATCAAATGAAATATTTAAGAAATTAGAGTTCATATGCTTTACCTTAAAATCTTTTCACTTATTAAAATTAATCTATATCAATAATTTCAAGACGACTAATGTTGGTTTATATTTTTCTGTTCCATTAGTTCATCTTATATGTATTTAAAAATAATCATTTTGTTTATCAAACTAAATCAGGCTAATTATTATTACAATTTCTTTATTAACATAAGTTTTTACATTGATTGATAGAACAATACATCTTTGGAAATAGACTTAGGTGTACAGAGTGTTTACATCTTTTTACCTATAACTAACATGAGAATGTTTTATTTAAATTTGACATGAGTAATAGTATTTAATTATAGAAAGAATGGGAAAAAAAATAAAAACCCATTTACAAATTTGAAGATTAATAAATAATAACAACGATAAAAGCAATATTAACAAAACAGTTACAAAATATAATGCTTAAAAACTAAATAACAATTTGTTTGGGTAAAACCAAATTTGAGTTGAGTGGATTATTGGAAATTTTATTTTATTTTTAAAAATAATATCAGTTTTGGAAGTTCATTGGTAAAATGAACTTACGTTTCCTCGAGACATATTTGGTTTTATTTACATGTCTTATGATTGGGTTAGTCGGGAATTTAGTCATTTTAGTGTAATGTTTTTTACTCAAATGTGCGATATTCGCTTTGATCATTTTTAACTTAATGTCCTCGTGGACTTTTTTAAGAAATGTGCCAGGTTCAAGATCTAAGGCCATCTTAAGATTCTTGTTTTGGACAATTTGAATTTTATTGATATGGATTTGTGCCACAGTAGACCAAGCTGGGCATCCATACAAGAGAATCGGTCTGATAATTGATTTATAAAGAAGTAGCTTATTCTTGGGTGACAGCTGACTACGCCTGTTAATAAGTGGATAAATCAGGCTAATGCAAATTTTATTCTAATTATTTAAAATTGTCTTCCGCAATAATCCAAGAAATATTGTCGTATGTAGTCCATGAAATATTGCGCAGTGTGTACGGTTTGCCGAGATAAAGTGTTAGATTTATTTATTAATATGAGAGATAAAGTGACATGTGAGAATTAAGAAGATTTGTAGGAAAGATAAACATCTGCTCGGCAGCTGAATAATTGTATGACTTATTTCATAACACCTAAAAACACCTGTTTCGTCACAATTTGATGGAAATGAATACACACCGAATGCTCTAAAATACTGCACTTTATTTAATTGAAATTGTCAGTTCTGTGTATTCTTTATTGAGTTTATCTTCCAGGGTCAAAAGTTTCAGGCTCTTATTACGAGACTAATCACACAAAAAGTGGTACGATATGCGAGAATGTCAAAAGAGTTTGTTGAAGTATGTCTTATCTTTAGACTCTGCCACAGATAAACAAAAAAAAATCTGGGAAATTATCTCGAGATTTATGACTTCTTACTACCAAAGTAGATCTGCCAAATCCAACATTCCATTAACCTCGGAAAAATATTTAATTAGTGTACAATGATTTATTGTTACATACGATTTTCCTGGTAGCTTTGTGCATTGCAGATAAGAAATATTAGAAAACAGGCGGATTATTGTGTTGAGATATTCGCGGATTACATTGGGAGTGATTTACTCAGTTTAATTTATTATATGATTACATTGCCACAAAGCAAACAATATTCTTATCTACACTTTCAACATATTTTACACCTTCGCAATCGTTTTCCCACTCGACACATGTTTTGATCAAATGTATTTTTTTTGTTCACAGGTTACTTTGGCACAGTTATGCCGTAGCTCATCGCTTCCCCCAGGACCCCATAGCTACCATGAGCCTAATGAAGAAATTAAGAGAAAATTCGAGCAATGGTGGAATGCCCAAGTTACTCCTAGACCCACTCAATATAGTCCCAGGCAACCACCATCACCAGTGAGCAAATTAGAAAGACCACCATCCATTCCCGATCACATGCATCCAGCATTGCAAACCGTGCAATCTCAATATCCAACTCAAAAAACTCGAATGCGCACCAGTTTCGATCCTGAACTGGAATTGCCTAAACTTCAGCGCTGGTTTGCTGATAATCAGCATCCGAGCCGGCAGCAAATACAACAATACGTAAGAGAGCTAAACAATCTCGAGTCCCGGAGGGGAAGGAAGCCACTTGATGTGAATAATGTGGTTTATTGGTTTAAGAATGCCAGAGCTGCTCAAAAGAGAGCTGAGCTACGAAGCATTGGTCCAGGAGGACTCCCATGCCATTTAACCCTCAATGGTTATAACAGCAGTAGCCACAGTCCTCCTAACGGGTCGATGATGATGCATCATGAAAATTACATGACTTCGGACAGATTATCTGAGCATCATTCGCTCAAAAGTCCATTGTCAATTAGTCCCGGACGCGGACATCATAATATGTCTATGATTTCTGAAGATAACATATCTAACGGTGGATCCGAAGTCGAAGACGACGAAATGATCGATGCAGTTCGAGAAGACGAGCGTCCTGAATCTCCAGACGCTCCTCTTTCACTAATCACCAAAAAGGATACTGAACCGGAAATTGAGAAGCATAGCTCCACTAAACCGCCTGACATACCCAAGGTAATATAATTAATAAAGCAATTGGTCTGTCACAATGAAATTAATCGCTATTTACTTGTTTCAGATAGACGATATAAAGCAAGAGCCTCTCAATGACGACATCCCAAGGACCCAGGACCAATCATCCCCTGAACATAGTCCGGTGAATAATAACAATAACAACTCAAAGACCACCTCCAAATCAGAGGTCGAGAATAACGTGACTGATGATGACGATGAAGACATCGACCAAGATGTGATCGATGAAAATGGCAAAACTAGCAATAGGAGACTCAGCGAAGAATCTCTACAGACAATGCACCCGAGTCGAGTTGCCGATATGAACAGACAAAGAATGCGGTCTTTTAGAAGTCCCAGTCCTAACGATGTTATAGGAGGAGGTCAGTTAGTTCCAAGATGTCCATCAGCTTCTAACCTAGATAGACTGACAGCCGCTGGTTTTCCCCTAGTACCTAATTCCATGTTCAGTCACAGCATCATGTATATGAGTCACTACATTCCTGGCTTGTCCCATGGCGGCCATAGCCTCCCCAATTCTCCTCCAGGATCCAGTGGTCTAAATCTGAGCGCCTTGGCGGCAAATGCCGCTGATGAACGTCGTAAAAGAAACAGGACTTTCATAGATCCCGTCACTGAAGTCCCGAGATTGGAACAGTGGTTCTCCCTCAACACACACCCATCACACAATCTCATATTAAAATATACCGAAGAGCTAAATAGGATGCCATACAGGCAGAAATTTCCTCGTCTGGAATCAAAGAACGTCCAATTCTGGTTCAAAAACAGGAGAGCCAAATGCAAGAGGCTAAAGATGTCCTTGTACGATGCCGCTCCTCCTTTATCCCAATACCACGTCGGGGATAGGGATTAAATAGTACATTTTGATAAATAAATCATACCGATGGTCAAGACCACAAAAATGCATTTGAGAATACTGAATTTGAAAGCTACCTTGGGAAAATTTATTTATTTTTCAAAATAACGCACATTTCTCTTGACCATCGATTTTTATGTAAACGCATTAAAAAATTCGCTTCTCATTTTATATAATCTTAAACCTAATTATACTATATTTAAATTCCATTAGTCTTGATCTGAGTCTTTGATATTAAGTCGTGATAAATATCGTTCCCCTACGTACCAAATTAAATTAAATTGAAAACAAACAAAAAAAAACATTCCGATAATTTTAAAATACTCAAGTGTACATAGTAATGAAATTTATTTTGCTCAATGTTGGTGTCAATCCATAGTCGTTAATATTTAATATTACGTTTTTATTATTAATTATATAATTCCATACATACTGGTCTGTGATAAGTCACAGTAGATTATTTAGTTTGTCACTTGTATAAAAACATATTAAAAATTGTTGTAATATATCTTAAGTAGGTACTTAATATAATATGTGTATTTATATAAGATAATTATCTTAATATTCAAACCAAAGATTTTTCGTCAAACTCACGAAGTGTATGAAGATTTCTATTCGTAGACAAATAAATGCTCGAATCAAATCGATGGGTATATTATAATTTCTAGAGTAATAAATTGATTTAAGTTTTTTTTTAATATATAACCGCTATAATAAATTAAAATAATGGTTAAGTGGTCGAAGACTAAAAATAAAGCGATCTGTGTTTATTCAAATATGATGTTGTTTTTTTTTCATTCTTAATTAAGTCGTTTTTATAGACCTCCATTATTTTGTTTTCATGTGTAATTTTGTAGAATTATAGTGTTTTAATTTCATCTACGTGCATAATTAATATATATATTATATTTGTTATTAATTGCTTTAAATACAAATGTTGAGAAGTTTTTCTCCGGTGTCCGATAGATATTTTCCAATTTTGCCATATTTATTGTATAATTATTAAAAAAAATGGTACATGAGATTTATTGATTTGTAAATCGATGAATAATAAAAAAAACATTGTTTGTTGTCTGTATGTTGATAGGATTTAAGGTCTAATTTTGAATGTTGAATACTCGGCAAGTTCTTTAAAGAATCCGGGTTTCTTAAAACTGTTTATAAAATAAAGATAATCAAATTTATTCGTTGGTTTTTTTAAATATTAATTTATCAGAGCAAAAGAGTGACATCTAGCGATAGTCGGAGGTATTATATAAATAAATTTATTTTTATTTATTTTAGGTTTTATATATAATTTGACACAATCTAATTGATTTAATAAGAGTAAGGTTTTTTAAGCTACCGTTGAATATAATTAGATTTATTTTTTAGTATCTCTGAAGGGGAATAATTGAAGCCTGTAAAAGTAAGTCACGGGATCTCCTCTTGCAAAATAAATTCCAAATAAATCTTTTAATGCTGATTTGCTCGGTTCGTCCGACCGTTTTTAAAGAAGGGGTTACGGGATCGATTCCCCGACTCCAGTTTTATGCGGCAGCAGGTTCCAAAATTAAGAAGGAGGGGCTTATGGATATTTAAGAAGTTTTCCTTGGGATATGGCCAACAGCGAACAATTGAGATTTATGGCAAAAGGGTTGTCAATTTTGAAAATCTAATCCCACCACCGATGATGCTTATTGCTTCACCCCGATCCATTATCATCATCATGAAAATATATTCATTAAATTGTTTTTAATTAAAAAAATGCCTACAAAATATACGAGTAGATATGTACATAATAATAAATTTTACTCAATAAGAAATATAGAAATGCTTAGACAAAGAGATCACTTCCCGAAAAATATGACAGAATGCCTACATTTGTTTTTATATATTTTATTTTAAAATATATAAATATGTTTGATTGAATTTTTTTTCAATGTTTAAATATCACTGGTTTAATAAAGGATATTTAACTCTATTTTTATACACTTAGAAATTTTAGACTAATGCTTATAAAAGAGATAATTTCCAAAAAAAAATTTATAGAATCCTCAAATTTGTTTTATATGGTTTTTCGCGATAGTCAATAATAAAAATTTACAACCAAGCTAGGGGACAGAAGTTCAAAAAATCGGTTCCAATTGGTAACTAATATTAACCCGGCCGTACACGTGCAAACATTTTAATTTATTTATTTATTTAATATAATTACCGTTTATTTATAATTTTAATTGATTTTTGCTCTTCATTCCCCTAGGTCTAGTTATAAAGATATAGTTGAATATATGTATTTTATTAATCCAGCGATATTTAAGCTTTGAGAAAAAAATTTACATTAGTAATTTTTCAATCGAAGTCTTTCTAGTCTTAATTTCCATTGCTTATAGATATACAAATTATAGAAATATATAAATTATCATGAATTCAAAAACCAACAGGTACATAATTTATTAATTAATTTAAAACTGGTAAAATATAATATATTTATATCTAAATATAAATAAAGATGTCATTCCGTTGATTGTTAATTCTAAAGTTGGGGATGCTTTCTTCCCGCAAAGGAGGGATGAAAATAGATAATAAAGATAAAAAGGGTTGGATTGTTTTGTGGGATCATTAAAAGAAAGAGTTTTATTGCTGAAGGGATTTCCCTATTTTATTACATAATTAAATATATTCATTTAAATTAATATTGGTTGTGCTTAACAGGACGCAACTATTGTATTGTTAGAATATCTCTCGAGTTTTGACATCTCATCTCAATGTATTAATATCAGATATTTTAATAACAAAATACGACATATTCACAGTATTATAGGTGAAAAGACCTAATGCGCTAAGTGGCAAAAAATATCCAAACAATTATAAAAATAAATAAATTGTTAAAATGACTATTTACAAATAAATATCAAACAATGACAATTTTGCATCCTGGCAACAGCGTTGTTGATTTGTTTTAATATTTGTAGAGCAATGCTAAAAAACTCAACAAAAATAGTGCTTGGTGATATCATAATAATATGATAATAAAATCTTAAGGTGTGACCAATCATGGCCGTTGGAGATAAATTTGGTATTTGGACATTATTTAGTGTTTATTTAATTTGTAAGACGATAAATAAAGTGCATAACGGTGAGTTAATTGGGCTCTTTCAAATCGGAACCTTTAGCGGTATTTTCAAATATTACATTTAACCTACGGGTTAAGTTAAGGAAGTTATTGTTCATAAGCAGTTTTTCCATATTTTAATATAGTGAGTCTAGTAAGTCTATTTTTTTAATTTTACAGGAGAGACAAGAAAACTGATTCAATCTGTATGACGCAAGTAATTTTTAAATGGGATTTATTTTATAAAAAATATATAGAGTTACATTTATTTATCGCATTCATATTAATAATCAATCACAATTAAACCATTATTTTTGTGAAGTAAAGAATATTTACATCAATTCCGCATTAAAAATCTCCACTAAATGGCAATAAAATCTAAAAATCAATTTTTTTTGGCAAAGAAAGCTGACGATTTACAAAAATTTCGATATACAAAAGTGTCTGATGATCTCGTTTTTGAGAAAGCGTGACATTTCTACATATTCGAGAAATATGATAATTTTATTTTAAAGAAGAACGTTTAGGATTAAATGTGGGATAACAGTAGCTTATTATTATTATTGGAAACAAACCATTAAAAGGCGATCATCAGTCAATTAATTCATTATTTGGGGTAGGAAAAAAAACAAGTGGACATTCGTCATTTTACTCGTGAACTTGTTGAGTACCAAAGGTCGTGATCGGTTACACCGCAATTATAATACAACACAGCTGTTTATGGTTAAGTTAAATCAATACTTAAATTGAAAATAATATAATTGTGTATAATAGTAATAGTATTTTAGTAGTTTAGAGTAGAGAGAGGTGTGAGTATCCGGCTGACAAGACATGCTTGACGTTATTCCGGTTCCGTTTGCAGATAATCAACGGCTTCACATCATCATTATGTTGTTGATAAATAAATAAATATAAATATTGTGAATTATGCGGATTATTTCAAGGGGGGACGATGTGAGGCTGGCTCCCAATTAAAAGTGAAGATTGAACAAGTCTTTGTTGTGATGGCAGATCATCGTTCTCGTATCGTTATTATGACTAAGGATCAGAATAACAGTAAAGCCGATTTAGCCAATTAAAAATATTATATAAATGCCCTCGGAATAAACAATGACAACCGAGACTTCTTGCAGATTAACATCATCAATAGTCGATGTCTTGATTATCGAAGGAAGCCATATTTTGTATACTATTCAAAATACGCGACAATCGCCAATGTCTAAATAATTTTTAAATACAATAAACTGAATGTATGACTATCTGGCTTTATTTTTAGGTAATAAATCTTGCGGTGAATGTGAAATTGGTTGCAACCAGATGTGCCAAAGTCAAACAAATATTGTAGTATATTATTATATAATTCGTCATATAAGAAATTGGCACATCTTTAGTTATGATTCATGTATAGATACATTTATCAATTCGATACCAAAACGAGATGAATATTAGCAGGCCATACAACTGGATGTATAAATATCAAGATGGCGGAGCAAGTAGACGAGTCTGGGCGAGACAACAATATTTTTTTTAACGCACTAAATTCCAGGTGTACATCGTTCTTAATTACTGTTATTAATTGCGGAGTAATTAATATCACGGTCAAAACGAGATGAATATTAGCAGGCCATACAACTGGATATATAAATATCAAGATGGCTGACCAAGTAGATGAGTCTGAGTGTGGCAACACTTTGATCGTGTGAGATTTGTATATCTTTCTTAATTACTGTTGTTTAACGCGGAATAATGGAAAAATTAATATCATGGTCAAGAAGAGATGAATATTAGCAGGCCATACAACTGGATGTAGATGGTGGACCAATCTAGATGAGTCTGAGTATGGCAACACTGTGATCGTGTGAATTCTCGATTAATTACTTTTGTGTACACTAAGTAATTAAGCACCTTGATTACGACATTGCCTCTTACAAACTCATCTGCTTGGTCTGCCATCTTGATAATTATACATCCAGTTGTATGGCCTGCTAATACATACATACATAGATCAATTACACGGTTAAATTATTTTCAGCCTACAAAATTAATATATAAAATATGGAAAAGGGAATTTGAAAAACAAGACTCGTATAAAGAAGAATTAATGGGAATGATGTGCGTTTGAAGTGAAACTTTTTTTTTTAAACAATAATACCTTTTTAATTCTTCTTTACAGCAGAACAATATTGCTAAGCCTCTTTTGGGAACCTTCCGTACAAATTACATATTTTTTTCCCGGTACAAGAAAAGCGTGTCACCTTTGTAAAAAAACAAATAAACGATTTTATTTTAATTTATTTGGTGTATCCTGTTGTATTCATACTAAAGAATATATTCGATTGTGCAAAGCAAAATGATTAATATCGTCGCATATATGAATAATTACAAAGTTTAGAACAATTTATAAGATTGTAATAAAGGCCAGGCATAATTGTAGGCGGTAATCAATTAGTAATTAAGAGGCACATAATGGCGATAGTATGGGGCTGGTCTAAGATACACATTTATGGTTGAATAATGGTTTTGTGAGTGGGGAATATGGGAAGTTGGTTAAGCCGTTGGCAGCGACCATGTCTTAAGACATTGTTAGTTTCCGGTACGACAAACTCGAACCTAACTACCATCTTATATACAGGCTGTCTTTACCATTATTATATTATATTATAGATATATATATATATATATATATATATATATATATATATATATATATTATTTTCTGGACTAAAGAATATTATTTTTGAGTTATAGAAAGCTGACGCTATATACAAAAATTCCTCGTTCTGTAAATGTGTAGGGTAAATTTCAAAAACAAAATTCGATAAATAAGGTATAATTATGATAATTTTGTTTAAAGAAGAACGTTTTGGATTAAATGTGTGAATAAACAGTGGTTTATTATTATCAGTATAAACAAACCATTAAAATGTGATTCATTATTTGGTGTAGAAAAAAAAAAGAAATGGACATAACTTACCTACGGTCGTGATTGGTTACACCGCAATTGTATCACAGCTGTTTATGGTGAAGTTATAGTAATACTTAAAGTAAAAATAATATAATTGTGTATAATAGTAATAGTATTTTAGTATTCTCTAGAAGTGTTTCACTGTATAATTTTTATGTTTACTTAATATGAATAATTTTTCCGCAAAAATGACCTATTATATTGTTTTTTCGTATTTAAAAATATCATAATAATTTGGTAGTATATTTTATTTTATTCAGTCAATTGAAAGTTATAGATCTTAGATGACTTGTTCTAAATAACAACAATAAGATGCATATTTCTAATCAAAGTCCATTATTAAAATTACTTATATATACATACATATATATATATACATATATATATATATATATATATATATATATATATATATATATATATATATATATATATATATATATATATATTACAATTTATTTATTAAGTATAAGTTTTTACAATGATTGATAGAACAATACATCAAATAGTCTTAGTATATACAACTTTAAATATCAAAAGATATTCAAACTTTTAGTACTCATTATAAGACCACTACTATTAAAACAGACTGTGTCTAATAAATTTATTTTGTCCGATAATTTAAGTGTTTTTATGGTGCGTTTTTGTTAACTAATGGATTGTCAGGCAAAGTTTAAAATTATAAATTTATTTATCATTCAAATCCCATTTCAATAAAACATAATAATTTAGATCAAGGCTTATTCCCACTTTCCGGCTTGTGAGCGGATTAAAATCAAATTTTATACCATCTTCGTTTGGAGCACGATTTGCGTGTGTTGCACCGTTACCGCTGATAAGGATGTATAAATATCAAGATGGCGGACAGAGCAGACGAGTCTGAGCAAAATAAACAAGTTCTGAGCGTGGCAAGCTTTTCCTTTGATCTAATAATGAGCCACGTCAACTTGTAGTGTGTTAAGTATTAGATTCCCAGGCATACATCACCGTAAATACGATAGTAGAGTTACTTGCGAATGTGGACAGCTGTGCGAGAGCGTGACGGCGTATAAAGTATTGTAATGATGTATTGGTGTTAGGTTGGTACACTCTGTAGAAGTGTCATAATTCGAAGGAGGTTGGTCTATATCTTACAATAAAACTTGTAAGGCCAATGGCTCAGTGGAGGCAAGATTTATTCTCGGTACTTAAGGCTTCCCAAACGATCTTCTTCGTGCAGACATAATAATTTTGCCCACAGCTTAACTCAATAACCACCCCTAATAAATAAAAATTAACATTGCTATACACACATAAACCACCACCGCGATCATTACCAACATTATCAAGAGGGCTGATCCACCAATCAAGTGAAAACCTTATACGGTTGTAACGAACACTCAATATTGTACTAATAAATACAAGAGGACCTATGATGATTTTTTTAATTTTTATTCATACTGTTAAACGAACCCAATACAAGGCATTTTTCCCCGTACTTTCCATTATTTAATCAAATTATTAAGTATCTCTAATGTCACATAAAAATATTATTCTCATGTTAGTTATAGGTATTAAAAGGTTTATATACTCTGTAAATCTAAGTCAAATTCATAAGAAAGAGATTTGTGAGAAGTGAACACCCTGACAGTTTAAGGATTTTTTTAATGTAAAATGTCTTCCTTCAAATAGGTTGCAAGGACGAAAAATTTGCCCACCTGGGTGATCTCTTTTCCACCTATTCTGCCACTTGCAAGGTTTGTATAAGAGCGACCTTCTTAAATATATATTATTGCCTCCTAGACTTTATTTAATTTGCACTTTTATATTAAAACATTTTTATTATTATTTTTGTCTTGTCTGTAAAAAAGCATATTTAAAAAAGTTATAAAAAAGTATATTTATATTATATATATATATATATATATATATATATATATATATATATATATATATATATATATGTTATATATATATATACCTTGCTATAACTATATATATATAACACTGCTATATATATATATATATATATATATATATATATATATATATACCTTAGTCTAATTCATAAAATTTAATATATTATCTCGGTTCTCATCTAACACATTACAAATTGTCGGAAAATAAAGAATGATCTATATTTATGTTGGGTTAAAAAAAGGCATGAAAAGAAAATAAAATTGAAAAAGTGGGCAAAAGTTTTTTATATATTCCTGTAGAAATATGTATACTCTGAGAAAAATAATCAATAATCATAAAATTATAAACTATATATAACTTGCTATACAAGATTGTTGAGAATTTAGGGTGGTTTTTGAAATAAATACAAGAGTGGAAAACTATGCATACAATAATTCTTATATGCTTATTTTTATACCGAAGTAAAACCATCAAATTATGTTTTGTTTTGATAATATATTTTTTTTAAATTCCTAGTTGGGTGATGTTTAGCAATATATATAAAAATATTATAAATTTAAAATAAAATAATCTAAATATCGATGGGATGCTTAGGGTATTTATGTATGATTTGTCTACACTTTGAACAACAATATTTGATTTGTCATAGTATATAATAAATAAAAATGCCCCCTAAATATTGTTATTATATGGTAAATTAGACTAGTTAATGTGAGAAATAAGTCACAAGACGTAATCACATTTCCCCCTCAATATGTTTTCATTAGTGATCATCCCCCATTTAATTTTTACACAGGACGTCTTTATTCAATATTTACTTAAGCAGGATTTATTTAAAAGAATGTCAACGATGGAGTTTAAAGAAGACGTCAATATAATCTTTGCGAATAAATTTGCGGCAGTGTTTAGTCATCTATAAGGCTTTCAATCACTCTAAAATTAGCGGAAAGATTAAAAAAAAATTTTTTTGTCAATAAATAGCTATTTATAATATGTTTTGGTTATGGAGCGATTCCGTAGTCGAATAATTTTAATTGAATAAAATATTAAATTCTCGAGTTTTGCGTATTCTGGGTAGTAAAGTGTGGTCGAAGTAAGTAAAGTCTTCATAAACTCAGGCTGGCGTTCTTTCCTTTGATATTCGTTGCCGAATAAAAAGCAAAAAAATGTCGGTTTATATATGTATATATATAATTTATTGGGTGGTTTATTTAGGGGCAAGATGTGTCTTTAATATCGTTAACAACCTCCTTTGAGCTCACTCACTAATATTTCCGGATGAAATCACACTAATTACTTAATGTAGCCCTCATCTAATATCTCCTTATTGATATTAATATATCCTAAGATGTTTTATCAATACAAATAATGCCGATATTCAATACGTTTGTGTCTTTGACTGCTCGAATGAAATTTATGCTTATTATATTCACCTTACAATTATATACATATTTTTATTTGAACGCATGACCAGTGTTAGTAGAAAAAATAATTACAAAACATAGTTGTCGGAAGTGCAAAAACCGGTTTATTTAATATATTAATTAATTAATTTGTTTATACCAGTATAATCGGGATAATGTCAAAATTATTATTTAATTTATAATAATTGGAAAGATTGAGATCAGCGCTTTTCATTTCAAATTAAACCTTTTATAAATTATAAATCTATTCTACAACTATATTTAATTCGAAATTTTATTAAAACATGAATTTGTCGTGAAAATAGAAGAATTATTATTTAAAAAATATCATGGAAAACCTGTACAAAATATTTGATTTCAGTATTTTATTCCTTCATAATTTAGTCTTTTTAATGATGGTATAGTTAAATTATTAGTAGTATAAAAAATATTTTAAATATACGAAGGCGTTTGAAAGCTAAGCTATATATTGGTTTTAATACATAGTCTCAAAATAGTATTTCTAAATGAAACAAAAAAAAACTACAAATTTAATAAAACATCTAACTATACAGTGTGATTATAAAATTTTAAATCTTATCTTACCCACACCCAAATATAAAATTTAAAGAGTCGTGAAAAACGCCACCGCAGATAGTGAATGAAATAATATAATAATAAAAAATGTATTCGACGGGGGGTGAGATTTAAGTAGATGGCTCGAAACTCAAATCAGCGTAAAAAAGAGATGAACCTTTTAGGAAAGGGATGAATTTAATAGAATGGAAAGAGAAATGAATTCGTCGTGGTTGGGATTAAGGGGTAACGGAAAAATTGCCAACGGTGCTGATGAGACTGTCTTCGTAAAAATGTATAAAAGGGGGGCTTAATATAATAATATGTATATAAAGGGGGTGTCATTCACTTTAACGATAAACCTTATCAATGGAACACTAAAGATCAAACCATGAGAACGTTTTAATAAAGCCGAGCAACAGTTTCTTTATAAATTGAATGATGATTTTTGTCATAAATTATTTAACGTATATTCGTGTTGATTTATTTTTTAAATAATATCAAAATTAACTGACAAGGTTAAAATTCACTCAACTTTTGCTACAACGTCGTAGTCGTCGTAGCAATGACTACGACAATGTAGTAAAATACAAAGATTAAAAAATAATACATTTTAATTCTCAAATTATCATTTATTTGTTTTAATTAGAGTAATAAAATAGCTTATGGGATAAGATGCGTTTCTACAAATATCGTGGTCATGGGTTCAAATCTCGCTCAAATTTAAAAAAAGATTAAGATATCGGGAATAATATTAATAAAATCCATGTTTACCCTGATATCTATGATTGTGTATAAAGTAACATGTTTATTCAATTTCAATCAGTACCCGAAATGAATGGAACCTGTTATAAATCTTCTGATTATATCTCTTTTAGATATAAAAACCCACTTTTTTTCATATCCATCATAAAGTACGATTATTCTCCTTCAATTATTGATAATATTTTATTAATAATTGTGGTGTTTGAAGTATTTAAAGAGTGTTAGCTTGGAGTCGTTAGCGTTGGTGAGGTTGTGCGTTTCCTGTAGCGACTCTAACGGCCATTATGTCATATCTAAAAAGACTCTCTTATACTCACTTTAGACACTTTAATACTTTAAAAATATATATTTATCATTAGGAAATGCTTTTATGTGAAATTGATACAACGCATAACGCAATATTTAAATTCGAATGCTTGTTTTCTAAGCCTGTAGAGCATATGTCAAACAATACAGGAAAATATGTATATTGTAGGAGTTTTGCAATTATTTTTTATTTGCTCTTATGACATTTCGAATGTGTTTTAATAAATTAACATGACATCTTGACTAAATACTATTTTCATTCATTCATCTTAATACATAAATTAGACAATTTTTTATATATTTAGCCATAATTACCTGAGAATATTTTGGGGGGTGGTAGTGTATCGCAAATATAAGTGATAAAAATTTAAAAAATATATTACACAATACATAAAATATGCGATAGTCACTATGGAGTTCTTCATAGAAACAGCTGATTCCAAGATGGTGGCCCAAACTCGATTCCAAAAGCGCTGTAATAACAAACCCAAAAAAAGCACTAATAATATAATAAGTATATATTTGAATTTTTCTTAATAAAGAAAAAAATCAGTTAGTTTTGCAATAAGCTACAAATATTTTATTATATAAATTATGTTTTTTTTAGACACAACAATGTGTTAATTAATTGTCTGTTTGTGATCTTAACTATTACTAGTTACACAGGTCACCGACTTAATAATCAGTATTTACCTTACAATCCAGGAAATCAGAGTAAACCTGGATCAAGACGATCGATTGGGACTTTATTAAAATTATTCTCGATCTCCCAGTCGTAATAAACGATTATATATATTTTTTAATTGGGCGCGATTTGAACCCATGACAATATTTGTAGCCACGCGTCTTATCTCCTGAGCTATACATGATTATTAATAATGTTGACATGTGTTAATTTAAACTGCGCCAGATTTCGCTTAACTTTGTCATTGTTAAATGTGTGAAAAGGCAATTCCGATTCGGTGGTATTTCGAACAAAGTGTTTGTTAACATTGAATCTAGATTAAAGTGACAACCGTGGCAAGTTTATCTTTGACGAGGGTTAATCAAAAAGTACGAGTGTATCTTGAAGATGTAGCATCATCATCATCAGCAGCCAGCTATAATAATAATAATGTGAAAGTGTGTCTCTCTTTTCAATGATCTTCATTTCAGAGTTAATTTCCTGTCGTTAGACTTCTTCGTTGAAATAAACAGAGTGACGGCTCGACCCCTTCACATCGCCCACACCCTCATCCCCCCACATATTATATATTTTATTTTATTCTATCCTAGATTATAAGGGTTGTAAATAAGCATTATTAACGTGGACTCTAAATTAGGTAAAATTTGAACCAAATTCCGATACACGCAGGTGAGATTTGACTCCTATAATAGGGAGATAGTAAAAAGTAATAAGATTGATACGATATTCTTGATAAAAATGCATATTTTTTGCTTAAATCTAGTAATATTCTTAGTATAATTAATTTGAATAATAAGAATTACACCTTAAGCTTTTATAATTTGTCAGATTTTAAGGTGTATATTTTTATTTATCTGGACCCGGAATTTATCCGGGACTCAGTTATTTTCACTAATCTTCAGTTCAAATTCACTGTTTTTTGCGTATAAATAAACCATTAAAAAAATATGGCTGAAAATAAATATGTATGTGTCTCTAATTTTAAAACCAATAACATTAATTACTAAGCATTTTATTTTAGGAAATGTTAATTAGTATTTTATATAAGGCGTTAAAAAATAGATTCAACAATGTTTTTTTTATAACAAATTGGGCTTTAAAGTTTTGTTATTTTATTATGTTACAATTAAATATTTTGTGGCGATTATTACTAATTTTAAAAAATGATAATTTTTCCCAAATATATGTATCGTATTCAATATAATGAGAGTGTGTAAGTGCGGTGCGTGTGCGATCTAGTCTATTCATACACACATGACTCACTCACACTTATTACACACTATTGCATAATTGATTCGGATAACTCTTAAATGTAATATAATAAAAGTTTATTATTATTTAATGTGTACAAAAATTAATTATTTAATATGTATTCATGTAGTATCAAAATGAATTGACAAGGTTAAAATTCACAATTCTTTTAAATGTCAATTTTTGCTACAACGTCGTAGTCGTCGTAGCAATGACTACGACAATGTAGTAATTTATACAAGATTAAAAAATAAAACGTTTTAATTATCAAATTATCGTTTATTTGTTTTAATTAGAGTAATAAAATAGCATAGGGGATAAGGTGCACTTCTACAAATATCGTGGTCATGGGTTCAAATCTCACTCAAAAAAAAGATTGCTTACTGCGATTAAGAGATCGGGAATAATATTAATAGAATCCAGACTTTTTGATCCATGTTAATGATTTTCATGATTGATCAATTTCAATCAGTTGAGAATAATCGTACTTTATTATGGATATGAAAAAAGTGGGTTTTTATAATAAAGTGATTAAATAATATGATTTATACCAGGTTCCATTCATTGCAGGTACTGATTCAATTTCAATCATTCACTGAAATGAATGGAATCTGGTATAAATCTTATTATTTAATCACTATATTATAAAAACCCACTTTTTTCATATCCATAATAAAGTACGATTATTCTCCCTCAACTATTTTAATAATATTTTATTAATAATTGTGGTGTTTGAAGTATTTACACTCTCTCTTATTGCACTATTACATAATTGATTCGGATAACTCTTAAATGTAATATAATAGTAGTTTTTTAATAGTTTATTATTAGATTAGAAAGTTGCTGAATATGGAGTCTATATTATTTTATTATTATATTATATCGTGACGCCTTCCCTATTGGCGGGAGTCCCTTTATAAGGGGTTGGCCAGGCCACCGTGGCCTTTACGGGAGAATATAGTAGAGATGGTTTCCCAGGCCACCACACAGCAATGAGTACTTAAGATCTAGTTTGCTAAGCTAGATCTACCAAGTGAATCGAACCCGGGAGTCTTCACTCACCACTGGGCCACAAGGCGGCTCAAAATATATTAGTTTATTAATATTATTATATTTTAAGAGTGTTCTGTCAATATACAACAATTCAAATAGAATAATACATTTATAAAATAAATAAATATCGTGACGCCTTCCCTATTGGCGGGAGTCCCTTTATAAGGGGTTGGCCAGGCCACCTTGGCCTTTACGGGAGAATATAGTAGAGATGGTTTCCCAGGCCACCACACAGCAATGAGTACTTAAGATCTAGTTTGCTAAGCTAGATCTACCAAGTGAATCGAACCCGGGAGTCTTCACTCTCGAATCCGTTACACTAACCACAAGGCGGCTCGTATATAATTTTTTAATAATTTAATGATAATTGAAGGGATTTCGTCGTATAAGTATAATAATGAATGGTTGAAGTGAGTGGGTGGTTCTGGTCCTCCTCCTCTTCACCCTCCTTCTTTCAAAAATGGAACAGGCTGAAACCAAGATAAGACCTTGTTCCGGTCTGCAGTGCCGCCCCCCAAAACCACCCCATCAAACATTTATGATTTACTTCTTTATTTTTATTCCCACACCCACTTCAACTATTTTACCAAATTGTGTACCTATATGTCATTCATTTAATTTAATATACCCAAATATATCTCGAGGAAACGTAAGTTCATTTTACCAATGATCTTCCAAAGCTGATATTATTTTTAAAAATAAAATAAAATTTCCAATAATCCCCTCAACTCAAATTTGGTTTTACCCAAACAAATTGTTATTTAGTTTTTAAGCATTATACTTTGTAACTGTTTTGTTAATATTGCTTTTATCGTTGTTATTATTTATTAATCTTCAAATTTGTAAATGGGTTTTTATTTTTTTCCCATTCTTTCTATAATTAAATAATATTACTCATGTCAAATTTAAATAAAACATTCTCATGTTAGTTATAGGTAAAAAGATGTAAACACTCTGTACACCTAAGTCAATTTCCAAAGATGTATTGTTCTATCAATCAATGTAAAAACTTATGTTAATAAAGAAATTGTAATAATAATTTAATATATATGCAAGTATTTGGTCTTTTTGATTGCGGCACTTAATTATTATTTTTTTTTTAAATATCATTAGTGTTTTCATATAAAGCGAGTTGTCAAATTCGACAATCATGTATATAGTTGACGTATTGAAGACTGATCACTGCCAGAGATGTGCCAAAATCAGACGAATGTAATAAATAGTATTATATCTATATAATAAATCTCATTATTTGTTATACTACTCCCTCTCTCAAACTTCACTATGTGAGGAAAAATTAATATTCGTTTGACTTTGGCACATCTCTGGTATTGCGCCGTCATCGATACTTCTTACACTCTAATATGACTAATCAAGTAATCATAATCGTCATTGTTTTTATTGATTTGGTCTGTTATAACGACTGGAAGATCGGAAATAATAATCCCGATCGATTCCTTGATCCAGGTTTACTCTGATTTCCTGTATTGTAAGGTAAATACTGATTATTTAGTCGGTGACCTGTGTAACTAGTAATAGTGAAGATCACCGACAGACTATTAATTACCACGTTGTTGTGTCTAAAAAACACTTCTTCGAAGCGTAAATAAACAAATAAAGATATTTAGGCTTTTGCAATATGACGACACAAATGACATTTTATCTATAGAAGTGGCATGCGATATTCCGGCATACATAATTACATGTAAACGATATGTATACGCAAGAGAATTTGAATAGTGAGACGGCGAGGCGGTAGAAACACACACACACACACACACACACGAAACCTGCTGTGGCTGTTTCTATAGGCTGGTGCCTCACATTTATTGTCGTGTATTATATATATATATATATATATATATATATATATATATATATATATATATATATATATATATGTGTTATTAAGTTATATATATATATATAATACATATACAAACTTATCAAATTATTTAAAATGGCCGAAATTATTTTTATCATGAAATCGTCAGTTATATGAGATAATCGAGTAAAACATTCTCTTATCTAAAAACTACAATAAATAAATTCAAATATATTAATATGTACAATGTTTCCATAAATGATTCATAAGGGTTAAGCAAAATAACATAAAGAAGTCTCCCCCTTTAATTTCCTAGTTTCGTCAGATAAAGCATCGCGACGCCTGTTTTCTTCGCAGCGTTGTTTTTCATTTTTCCATACATCCTTTGTAAGAAAGTCTTTTTGATATCTTTACCCGTCTTCTTTTCAATTTGTTTCCACTTGTACGGTTCGCTCTTTCGATTCAATTAACACGGCGCAAACTCGATTGTATAATAATAGCTACCGTTTGTTACTTGTATATAACATGAAGAAGTGTCCTTATAGAGGATTAGTATTGGATATGGCGGATATTGTGGTCCTTATCTAAGACGGACACGCGCACTACAGCCTTAATTGTGGGCGGTTAGTATTATTAGCACCGCCCACACTTACTCCTATACCATTATATTATAATTCAAGGATTACTTTAAAAGAAATAGCTGAATTTTTGTACATATAGCCGTGATTGGTCAACCATTATTACAATGACTGACACACTCATGTCTCAAGACATGGCCGGTTTCTTCAATCCGTATTAAATCGTGTGCTACGTGGCAAGAGATTGAACGAATCTCGTCTCATATACAAATATTCCGTTTCTTGTAACGATGCAAAAGCTATAGCCGAGTGGTTCCGATGTGTGTATCGCAAGCATTCAAGAGAAATTGCATACTGGCGATGAGTTCGGCACGAAACTGGAATGGAAGGGGAAATATAGAACGAGCTCGAGATTTAGCGATAGCATTTTGATATTGGCGAGCTAGGATTTGACAGCTGGTAGCACGAGCTACATTTTGAAGAATTTGGCGCGTAAATCGCTGCGTGACACGAGCTCAAGATTTAACACGGGTTGAAGAGACTGGCCCTAATCCGTGTCTTGCGATGTCTCGAGTCTTCTATACAACAAAATCCATACAAATTCAGTAGTTGTGCAATTGTGATTATTCTAAAACCCAGTCTTGCAATTCTACGTGATCTTGCATGAGAAATTTGACAGAAAAGACAAAAATTTGAAAGAGACAGAAACAATATTGACAGGACAGCGAGTGATGTCAATTTTTTTAATATTTAAACTGTCCCTATTCATCTCATTCTACAGTATATAATTATTATATCAATATCTGTTTGTTTGACGCGTACTTTGAGAAATACATATGTGGTTTTGCATTTATTTAAATATAAAAAAAATAGTTGGACAGAGCTGTTATCGCCTATAAGAATGTTTAAATATCAATATGGCGGACCAAGCAGACGAGTCTGACTGAGAAAATTGGTGTAGCCTCTATCAAACACTTGTCAGGCCTTCTAATATCGACGGTTTTGAGTGATCAAATAATAATATGTATGTATGCAGCACACATGACAAAAAACTCCTACAAAACTGTAAAATTAATAAAATATTCGATACGAATATGATTATTTTATTAATTTATCATCAACATTCATACATATATACATAGCGCAGTATATGCCATTACTACGCGACGCGGACACTACGCAACGGAGCCGGTACGCAACGGAGCCGGTACGCAACGGAGCCGGTACGCAACGCCCTAAAGTGTGTGAATAGACCCTAACATAATATAATAAAAACATACGAAATGCAAAATTTATTTCAAAAAAATTATGACACCTTGTTGAATTTGTACCCATTTATTAACATACACTTAAAAAATAAATAAAACAACAAAATATTATTTTTAAATCTCTTAATTCGCATTTGGCTACACTGTCGTAGTCATTCTCTTCATGCCTACGACAGTGTAGCCAAATGTGACCTTTTTATGATTTATCATATTCTGTTAATAATATATTAAAGAACCTTGTCGTTGTTTGAACACTTTACTAAAAAATATTATTTTAAAGCTCAAATATATTTTATGAGAACGGTGGCGGGTCGTAAAAGAGGCTATCCAGTATTAGATATAAAAAACAAAGAATTGTAGTAATAAAAATGGTTTATTTGTGTGTTGCGGTGTATATTTAGTATTTGTCTGGTATAATATCTCGGTTACGATGGTCGTAATACATTATTTGAAGATAAGGGATAAACTACCCCCAGAAGACACTCATACTTGAGCTTCTCTTCATTGCTCTGCTCTCTTTTCAACCCCTGTACTCAGAGTGTTCTATTATTTATTATAAAAAATAAATGAAGCTTTTTTATATCGAATCTGCAAATTGTATAACAAGATTCTTTTAATTGAAAATTTTCTTAATAAGCCATTGAAAATTTACCAAGCAGGGAAAAAAATAAAACGCAAGTTTAGACTGCTTATGAAGTGTTTGAGTTTATAAAACTAATAGGTATACTTTCATTTTCTTAAACATCTCACATTGTAATTATTTACGTATGTCTGTTTTGTTTTATTTTATATATTTAATTTTTAGTCATCATTTAGTTTTTCGTCATCAAATTTGTCACAAATGGGTTTTTGTAATTTTGTCCCATATATAAAATGTATTTTTAAAATTAATAATCCTCATGTTAAAATAAGTTTAAAGACAATGTCTGTAGGCTTTGTTTCTTTCCTATTATGTATTATATCATAGCAAATATTGTATATTATATTTAATAAAGAAAGTGGAAAACTAAAAAGAGGGGAAAAAAATTATATTAAAAGTATTGATGAAGTCACTGAAGGAAAAATCGGGCCTTGTGTTTATTATTTTATTTATATTTCGTTCTCATAGATTTTATTACAACACCATCCAATTTTTAAAAAAATCAGGTAAACCGTCTATTTATCTTTACATATAACATACAATAAATTTAGGCTATTATATACATGATTATAATTTTACTAGCAGTGTGTTTTTTCTTGGTTGTTTTTTAAACTATTTTTAATCGTAACTAATAAAATTAAACCCTTTCCCTAATAACAATTCAAACACTTGCACAAAGCAATGTTTGTACAATTTAGC
Organism: Agraylea sexmaculata; assembly: GCA_022606485.1. NCBI lineage: Eukaryota > Metazoa > Arthropoda > Insecta > Trichoptera > Hydroptilidae > Agraylea > Agraylea sexmaculata. The sequence goes on along the minus strand of JAGTTH010000143.1, from coordinate 5,908 downwards.
ATTATACCTATAGATTTTGACGACCAAATGAATGGAATCTGAGTTAATTAGATACATTAAGTCTTTGGCTTTTTTGTAGCTTATTTAATCCTCTTTATTTTATTAAAACATCTTTTGGATCAAACTTCTATCGTTTTCGTCGCACTGATTAAAGTTGCTTCAAAATTATAGTTTTTTTTTAATATTTCGAATTTTCTGCACGGAAACTATATTTTCGCTAACAAAGAAGAATATAATTTTATTTTGAGTGTATATTTAGTGAAAACATCCCTTGTATGGGTGGAATGCTAAAGATATGGCTGAGGCGAGGGCGATGGAAGACGCTTGTTAAAGATAGAGAAGATGCAAAACAATGAGAATTGAGTAAATGCCTGAACATTAATCAAACAACCAACCTACGCCAGGTAAAATTTATAATTTGTTACACAGATCATTCCGACAGATATCTATCTATTGTATTCTTAACACAGACAATTTGCAGCTTTTTAAATTTTCAACCCTGAGTCGATCAACTGAATAATTAATAACTGTCGAAATGCAAAGTGCATGTCCAAAGCGACATACATTAAATAATTAAAATAGTTTGAAAAAATAAAGTATTATTACTATGGAAAATCCCATTTAAGATAAACATTATATGAAATCCCTTCGCTGGCGTTTCTTCATAACACATCGTCGCTTACTTAAGATCTTGGAAATTCAGTGGTTTTAAACCATTTTCATAATAATTGACTAAAATTCGGACCAAATAAATTTAAAAAAATCATGCTTTATTATAGATGATTTTTTTTCATTAATATAAGTGTATTTAAAAATTAAAAAGCGTTGTATCAAGGGTTGCTTTGAAAAATCCTAATTAATTATTCCATTTCTTAAAAAGTCATTTAGATTTATGTAAGATAAATCAGGCATTAAAAAAATGATTAACCAAAGATGAAGATGTGTTTATTTTTACTATAAAATAAAATAAAGCTCCCATGAGCGTTTATATATATATATATATATATATATATATATATATATATATATATATATATATATATATATATATATATATATATATATAAATGCTCATAAGAGCTTTTTTACAGACATGACAAAAATAATAATAAAAAATGTTTTAATACAAAAGTGCAAATTAAATAAAGTCTAGGAGACAATAATTTATATTTAAGAAGGTCGCTCTTACGCAAGTTTTCTAAGTGGCAGAATTGGTGGAAAAGAGATCACCTATGTGGCAAAATTCTTTGCCAAGTAGTTGCAACCTATTTGAAGGAATAGACATTTTACAGAAAAAAAAATATCCTTGAACTGTCAGACTGTTCTTTTTAGATATTTTAAAATTTAAATCTATTGAGATTGATTATATAAAAACATTATTTGCCAACATTGCTAAAATTAAGCATCCACCAAACAAATAAATTATAATTTTTTTAATAAAAAAAGGTTGTCGACAAATACTAGGTGTACGAATGTATGGTTGTATTCCACGATCCTGTGTGATTTATGAAGCTTAAAGCTGAAATCTCATGACGTGTTTTGTATTAAACCCAACTCTGGCTCTCTTCCGTACATTTTACAATTATTATTATACCATAGACAAACCGGTAAATCATCATGGCATCTTAATTGTTTATCATACACATTATTATAATGCTGCGTATAATTGAATATAAAGAAATAGTGAGGTGTGTGTGTGTGTGATATAGTGTATTTATTCAGCGGGGGTGGGTAGTGTTTATGGGGTGGTAATAATTCATACATAGCGCCTTAGATTACTGATCTTTAATCCCCTGCCACCCGCGAATCTAAGATTTATAGCACACTTCTAAATTAGCTACAAACACCCTCCTTATAAACACACCTATGACTTCTTATAACGTACTGCACTATAAATAAATATCACATGGAATAAGGAGGCGATAAATTACCAGCGCTTATTAAATCTCAATTGTAATAATTATTTTATATACGAAATATTTAGGGGTAGATAGTAATACCTGATTATTTTAATGTATCATATATAGGACGAATTAAAATGTATTAAAAAATAGCGCAGGTAATAAAGCGCTTGACTATAAATACTGAGGTTCAAATCTCGCTCGAGTAAATAAAAAAAATGATCGGTTATTACGACTGGGAGATCGGGAAAAATATTAAAAAAATACCGATTGATCGTCTTAATCCAGGTTAAGTCTGTTTTCCTGGATTTTAAGGTAAATTTATAGTAATTGAGATGAAGAATGAACACGCTGTTGTATGTAAAAACCCAAAAATCGGTAATGGAGCACAACTTTAACAAATTATATGGGATTATTTCAAATATACCCGTGTAATATATACTTACATATGTGTAATATATACTTACATATTTTTACCCGTGTAATATATACTTACATATGTATTATATTATTTATTTTAATATTATTATAAAATCAGATTCGATTGTCTCGATCCAGGTTTAATCCAATTTCCTGGATTGTCTGGTAAGCACACAAACCATTATTAAGTGTTAATCATTGTAACACGTTATCGTGTTTAAATAACCAAAAATCATTTTAAAAAAACCAGAATATATATAAAAAATAAATGGAATTAATTCATAAAAAAATTATTTTTCTAATCATCGTCATCTTTAGAGAAAATGAAATATATTTCAAAAGAAAGAATCAATATAGGTTTCAATATGACAACATTTCTAATGTGTATTGGGAAAATTCTCGAGCACATCTCGTTTAATATAAAATTGTGTCATTTTTTCCTGTAAATATTGAATAAAGTGTCTTTCCATATTGAGAATTGTTAGTATTACGTGTATGCAGTGATGTTCCAAAGTCAAACGAATATTATAGTATTATATCTATCCATTTTCTCCATAGAGTGCAATGAATGACAGTAGTGTAATCATAAATACGTCTATTTTTTATTTATTAACTATGTCGGTGATCTTAACTATTACTAGTTACACAGGTCACCGACTTAATTATCAGTATTTACCTTACAATACAGGAAATCAGAGTAAACCTGGATCAAGACGATCGATGGGTATTTTATTAATATTCTTCCCCATCTCACAGTCGTAATAACCGATCTTTTTTTTTTACTTGAGCCGGATTTGAACCTATGACCACGTGTATTATCGCCTGAGTTATTACGCTGGTTAAATGAATTAAAATAATATAATTATTAAATAATAAAATTAAGTAATTCGCGCAGTGCTCCAATGCCTCAAAACAGTGCACTACTTGGCCCCGTTCTAATCACAACAAAACTAAGGCCTGTTTTTTCCATGCTTAGTAAATAGGGATATTTTTATTATTTTATATATAAGGTAAATTTATAATATAGGAAAACAGAGTAAACTTCATCAAGACGATCGATGGGTATTTTATTAATATTCTTCCCGATCTCTCAGTCGTAATAACCGATCATTTTTTTTTATTTACTCGAGCGAGATTTGAACCTCAGTATTTATAGTCAAGCGCTTTATTACCTGCGCTATTTTTTTAATACATTTTAATTCGTCGTATATCTATGATACATTAAAATAATCAGGTATTACTATCTACCCCTAAATATTTCGTATATAAAATAATTATTACAATTGAGATTTAATAAGCGCTGGTGATTTATCGCCTCCTTATTCCATTTGATATTTATTTATAGTGCAGTACGTTATAAGAAGTCATAGGTGTGATCAAATTTATTAAAAAAAAATGAAGCTTCTTATCTCCTGAGCTGCATATGAGTGCATTCGTTCGACGTTGGCACATCTCCGTGGTCAATATTGAGAGTCACAGTTTCACAATATGAATATTAGAAGGCAGTGGCAAAGTTGTGGGGAGAAGAAGTGGTTGAGATAAGAGTAAATCATAAGATTATAATATTGCATAGAAAGCGGTTAGAGTGAGTTAGGGTGGCTGAAGAAATGCATGTACTTCCAAACACCTTCTCTTCACCATTCACCATCATCTTCGATAAGCCACTTTCAATTCAGACACAGAATAAATTATTCACCCCCATATCTCCACGATTTACGACTATTCCCAGCCAGATCAACGATATTTTTAATAATATTCGCGTGTGAAAGTTGCGCGAGTAATAAAGATGGTCGGGATAACTGATGAAGACTTATTCGAAGGTAACTAACTTTGTTCAGGATCTCGTACATCCAGGTTAGGTTGCCTCGGGCTACTTCATAAAGTTATATCATCTAATAACGGTGTCAAAAGATATTTACAATGCTCATCTTAAATACGGTAAATCATCACTCAAATTATATTATCGAAATATTTTGTTGTAGGTGTGTGTGTACAATTATTGGGCTAAAAAAATATTTTAATTCCTGTATATTATTATTATACAATTTCTTTATTCAATATAATTTGTGTACAACGTTTTGATACATTATGATTGGTTGTTACAATGTTAAGTTTATAGACTTAGTCTTTTACTTATTTTAATACGGAGTATAATTAATTGATATTTAAAATAATTAATAAGTCATAACATAATTTATGGGAAAAAATACAAAAACCCACGAATTCCTGTATAAATAACCAGACTATACATAATTAGTAATGGGTTAAATTTTATATTAATAAAAATAAATAATTGCATTATTTAGATTATTTACTCGAGTGGGATTTTAGACTAATTATAAAAAAAATATTTGACTTTAAATATTTTATAATTTAATTAATTTAAACATAAGGCACCTTTAAAACGAAAAAAAAGTCACATTATTGATATTGAATGTTTTAATATAGAGAATATTTCGAGCCGATATTTTTGAAATTGCATTTGTTGAGTTACAATAATATGCGATTTTATACCTCTAATTAATTGACTAAATACATTTTTTTTTCACCTATTAAGTAGTGGTTTCCTAGGCGTACGTTGCCGTAAACGTACACCGTAAAGACGGTATTTTACTAAAAAAGGTAGTTTTTTTTTTTAAATAATAAGTATATTTGAATTGTTTTTTAATGTGGCACTTTAATACAATAATAATATACAAGAATTAATAGATACAATTTTTAATGTACTCAAGATTCGTTTAAAGACATTAGTTTATAACTGCTATAATTTCATATAAATCCGCAATTAAAATAGTAATGATATTTACTGAAACATATACTATATTGTATCGGAAATTCGAAGGTGTTCCAAATGTAAGAAGTTAAAAAAATATAGTTCATTTTAAAACATTATTAAACCTATTAAGTGGGACTTTTTAGAAATAGTAAAATAGTCCTATTTGACCGGCAACTAATGTAGATTCATCTATTATCTATAAAACATTTCATGTCTCTGTCAATAGAAGGTATTTAATCGTTAACTGTTTTATAAATAATATTCAAATGGAGTGACGCATAACAGGCAGTGTTACCAGATGAAAAAATAATATTTTTTTAAAATTTATACATATTTAAAATCTCGAAACTCGCATTTTAAATAATATTGTGATGAGTGTTGTCATCATATGAAAACCGTATTAAAATATTTTATGAAAATTTTGTTTAAAGAAATACCTTCCCTTAAACCAATTGAAAGGCTCCTTTATGAATGTATTAAAGAGTAAATCTATGATTTCTTTGTTAAATATCGGCACATGGTCGTCGTTGTAGGCGTTAGTATTAAGGGATGGGGTGGTTATTGTGCAGATCTGGCGGTGTGAAGAGTTATGAAGTTATATTGTTTCGGTGGTGTTGCTGTCTCTCTCCATCTCCATGATGTCATATAATGCTGTCCTGCTCTAAGCATTTCCCACTCTTTACACTGCCATTATTTATGGACGCAACTTTATTTAATATCACAAGTAATACCCGAAGAACAAAATCTATATGCACAGCCCGCATTCCGGCTAACTCCTTATAACTTTATATTCTAAATATTATATATATAT
>JAGTTH010000138.1:0-20499 GCA_022606485.1 Agraylea sexmaculata | reverse complement strand
ATAAATATCGTGACGCCTTCCTATTGACGGGAGTCCCTTTATAAGGGGTTGGCCAGGCCACCTTGGCCTTTACGGGAGAATATAGTAGAGATGGTTTCCCAAGCCACCACACAGCAATGAGTATTTAAGATCTAGTTTGCTAAGCTAGATCTACCAAGTGACTCCGGTGCCGTGAATCGAACCCGGGAGTCTTCACTCACGAATCCGTTACACTAACCACTGGGCCACAAGGCGGCTCTTATATATATTATATATATTATATATATATATAAAGATTATATATATTACAATTAGTTAAAATGATTGGATTTAATTAAAATGAAAAAGGGATGTTTTGTATGATTTTCCCATACATTTTTTTATAAAACATAAAATATAATATAATCATGCATTTTCCTCGAAACTATAATCAACATTGTATTCTGAAGTTTCATAGGTTATTACGAGGACAAATAAAAGGAAGATAGTAGTGAAAAGATAAATGTTTAGTTCCTTGAAAGGAATGGAATTTATACCATCATTTTTCATGAGGGCTTCTAACCGAAATATGACGTTTCTCGTATTATTAGTTAAATATTATATCTTTAACTCTTACTCCATATTTATATATTTTTTATTAGTTTTTTTTTATTCTGTGTATTGGGTATATGTAATTAATAATTGCGATAATTGGGACTGTGCATATAATAGTTCAATTAAATCTGATACAACGAACCACTAGTCAAAAATAGTTTTTGAACATGTTTGTGGTTTTGATTTAAATTCCGCCATTTTTACGATTAATTTTAACATTTCTAGTAGAGCTAGCGATATAAATTGTATATTTTCCCGATATCAACATGATCGATCTGCACTCTATAAAAAGTCTCCTATTTCACTCCATGGTTTATCATACAGGTTTGAGAGAAGCTAGTTGTAAAATTTCCCTTTGGGAAAAATGCCAAAGAGGGATATTGATTGCCGGCCAAAGAAAGTAGTGTATTTTTTGCATCACCGCTTCAAAGCATTATAATATTTCAAGTCCAGAGACTGTCAGATGAATATTGAAATCTCCATCTTCGTCTCATCAGACAGCGGGTTTTTTCTTCATAATACTTTCTCACCATTTTGGCCAAATGAGGCTTTAGACATTGTGTAAAAGCTCGATTTGTCAAAAGCTCGCCCCTTTTCGTTGGGTACGGATTTTGATAATGAGCGTGAATACTTTTCAAGTATAATAATTATAACTGTGTGATGGATTGGCGACCCCAAGCACTTCGTCGCCTTTCTCTTATGTTATTTATGATAAAGTGTATTATGTTTGTTTCTAATGAAATATGTTATTTAAGGTTTTGAGTGATGGACACACGGCAGCTCCTTTAATAAGACTGGGATATTTGCACGCCATGAGGGGAGGAAAAACATTCTTCACACATTTCCAACATCTATCAAGCGAAAGGGAATATCCTCAGGTAATTTTACTATCATACAATAATTTTTTTTATAAATTATCTACGCTCAAAAATAATGAAACTCAATTAGGGCTCTTTAAACAAAGCGAAATCTATTTTTCGGGCCTCTTAACTATATTTAATTTCATTTTCGACCTTAGAGGCAATACGTTTCCGATCGATATTATTAGTAAACCATACATCTGGATATATAAATATCAAGATGGCGGACCAAATAGGCGAGTCTGAGTGAGACAATATTAATTGTTCAAGCGCGCTAGATAACTGTACTTGATAGAGGTGTATATCTTCATTGTTGTTGTTTAATCACTGTCAATCACTTTGATTACAGTGTTGCTTCTGTGAAACTCATCTGCTTGGTCCACTATCTTGTATTTATACGTTCAGTTGTATGGCTTGCTAATATATCGGTGGTATCGCTTCAGTACGTCTCCGATACGTGATAGGCCACAAAAACAGATTATTATGGAGTAAACTTAATGTTTAACTATTTAATTATTAATATTTAGGTGGAATTCCAAACAAAACAAGTTGATTGATTTAATATTTATATTTTTTTATAAAAAATGTAAAAAAAAAATAGAAAACACACTTATAAAAGACTTTCTTCAAAAATATACTTTTAACATAGTATGTGAATACTTTTCAGCTCAGTGTCCAGTCTGTGTTTCAGGAAATGCTGTCACTTTTTCGGTCTATTTTTTTATATTTTATAAAACATGGGTAGTTTCAACCCTTATTTAATACTCATGTGTAGACGTCAAATGCACTCTTAGTAAATGATCATATACAGTATGGTATAAGATAATTGAAACTGTTGTATCCATCATGACAGCTCCTAGACTATGTACAGTTAAATTAACCATGGATCAAATGTTACTATTTATATAACCATTTAATTTTAATAATATTTTTAAATCGGATAGGCTGAATGCATATAATATGAACCAATTCAGGAATAAAAACGTTAGGCTAAATTGATTTACAAATATAAATGTTTTAAAACTGTCTTTTTTCAGTAGCATTGGGCTTAGCTACTTATTATTTTGTGAAAACATCACCCACACTATACATTTTATTAATTAATAATCGTAAAGTGAGAAGAGCAGAATATTCCATAATAGTTTTTTTGTATAATCAAAGGGTTCTTTTTTATTTAATATTACGTTGTGTGTTATTAATAGTATGTACATATTAAATCATCCTTAATCACCAAGTTCAAATTATAGAGGTTCGCAATTCTGTGCCTATTTTCATTAATTGTATCATCATAAAATCTATTATGTAAGTTTCAATTTGGCCATATAAATAATTTAGTACAAAGACCGAGTGGATCCTTGTTAGTCCCAAAGACTTATTTATAGTGACATTTGCCTTCACTAACTATCGATATTTTTTCACAAAGACAGACAAATCAATGACAGAAGCCGTTACTTTATCCAAAAAGGCAATAAACGATTGGGATTTCTGATAAACTGCCTACTTATCTCACATTTTTGTCATCATTGAAACTTTTTAAAAATATTGGGAATGTATGAGGAAAAGTATAATAATATTTAAACGTGAAATGAGTCTAATTATTTAATTATCTACCGGTTAAAAAATATTTTTACATATATGTTTATAACAATTTATTTATTTAATTTGAATTGTGCTTAGTTTGAATAATACAAATCATATTATGAATTCGACTTAGGTTTACAGAGTATATAAATCTTTTTACATATTTATAACATTTTTATTTGATATGAGAGAAACCTAATATTAAATAATAGAAAGTGTGGGGCAAAAATAAAAACCCATTTACAATTATAGGGATTAATAAATAATAATAAAAATATTTTAACAATAAATTATATTTTTCATAGGCAATCGTTTCGATTCAAGTTTTATCTGATTTTTATAAAATACATGCTGAGATGTGTATCTTTTTTGTTTAATAACAAAAAAATATCAAATTCCATGATTAATTCTATATATTAGAAAATATTATTTAATTCTAGCACAACTATTCCTAATTATTTATTGTATAAAATGATTGCTAACACACTTGATTAATATTTCGTATGAGGTGTTCGTGCTAAATCTATTATTGAAGCAATTATCAGACATAAGTAAACCATTTATATTATATAAAGGAAGACTTGATATTAATTTGTTGATATGGTCTCGAATAGTACGTAATTTGTGTCAGTATGTATGTACATATATAAAGACAATTAATTACTGAAATTCAGTCCCTTTCCACAAATAACGTTATTCCGCTCGTGTCTAATTTCTGTGTAATTATGAGAAATCAGAGAAATGTCAAATTTTGTCCTAAAAGGATATGGAAATACCATTATTCATAATCTGAATTTAATATTTGGTGTCCCAAAAGTGACGCAAGATGTTATTTTGGTAAGAAACACTGATTACTGAAATTTATTGAAAAAAAGTACATTTTAAAATATAATATATAAATTAGGGTAAAAAGTCCCCATAATCCATTAAAATTTTGAAGAATATATTTTATGATATTTAAAAAGCTTTTATATATATATATATATATATATATATATATATATATATATATATATATATATATATATATATATATATATATACATATATATATATATATATATATATATATATATATATATATATATATATATATATATATATATATATATGTATATATATATATATATATATATAAATTAATTAACCGATAAATGAATTTAATAGGGGGTGGTGGGGTATCGTAAATATATGCGACAACAATAATATACATATATTTTTTATATTTTATTATAAATTATAAAACAAAAAATAATTTAAAATATTTATATAACATAACAGACAATACACACGATTAGTAAATACTGAGTAATTCACAGAAACAATTCCAAGACAGAGACCAAAAGTCCATTTCAAAAGCACTATTAATAAAAAAATATATTAATAAAAAAAAATAAAAAATTTCCACTTATCCTTGCGATATCCTAACACCCCCTAAAGTAATCTCAGTTTAATCACGATTTTTTAAATATTAATTATCAATAATAATTTGCACAGTCTAGATGACATAAGAGCATTGATCGTTTATATTGTAATGCCTTGTGGCTATCGCTAAGGGGTGACCATAACTGTGAAAATATTCAATTATAATTTTAATAAAATTTAGATATCTCAACTGCCCTTGAAATATTCTCACTGATTAAAAGTCCTAACTGTTTAATGAATATTATAATGTTTGTTTCAGAGGAGCGGATCTGTCCAAGGGGAAGATGTGGCGTACTGTTTCGGACTTCCCCTTGTCGGAGGTCAGCCTTTCTTCCCCCACAACTATTCAAGTCAAGATCAGTTCATATCCAAGACACTCATCCAGTACATCACCAACTTTGTGAAGAGTGGGTGAGTAACTTTTTGGATTTAACTTTCGTCTTTGGCACGTACCAATTAAACTTCGACAAGATTGAGCAACTCTTCGCCTCTCTAACATTACGAGTGCCTGTCATCAAACAAACTGAAACCCAATTAAATAATATTTTATCGTATGTCAGTATTAATATTCTACACAATATATGTATCAATTTCTTATGTATGTATAAGTTTTTACAGTGATTGATAGAACAATACATCTTTGGAAATACTCTTAGGTGTACAGAGTATATAAAGCTTTACTCCTATAACTAACATGAGAATGTTTTATGAAAATTTGACATGAATAAAGTATTGAATTATAGAAAGAATGGGAAAAAAATAAAAACCCATTTACAAATTTGAAGAGTAGTAAATAATAACAACAATATGAACAAAATATATTGCTTAAAAACAAAATAACAGTTTGTTTGGGTAAAAACAAATTTGAGTTGAGTGGATTATTAGAAATTTACACTTTATTTTTAAGTCCATTGGTAAAATGAACTTACGTTTCCTCGAGGCATATTTGATTTTATTTATGTCTTAATTAATGGAAGTTAGTCATTTTAATGTAATGTTTTTTACTGAAATCTACGATACTTGCTTTGATCATTTTTAACTTAATGTCCTCGTAGACTTCTTGAAGAAATATGCCAGGTTCAAGATCTAAAGCCATCTTAAGACACTTGTTTTGAACAATTTGAATTTTATTGATATGAGTTTTTGCCGCAGTAGACCAAACTGTAAGCAAGAGAATCGGTCTGATAATCAATTTTACTATACAATAAGAGTTTTTAATTAATGTATTTTCCATGGAACATGTATGCAAAATTTTGGACCGGTTTCTGAAACAAAAGTTTTATTTGAAGTCTTGTAAAAGAGTGTAGAGTAAACCTTAGCTAAAATCACACAAACGTCTCCAATCGTTCGAAATCGTTTAGTTAAAAAAAAAGAGATGGTCGTATTCAATATAATAATATTCAAGCTCTAGTCTGTTCGTACACACACTTTTATTATACTATTATTTTGAATATGGCCCTTATCAAAATTCGGGTATTTCCATACTTTTTAAATATTTATTAGTTTTTAAATTTTGGCATAGCCTGGGAAATCACCTCTTCAATATTCTCCCATAATTTCCGTATTTTTTTAGCAAATGATTGAATCAATATATTACTTTTATGATAATCTAATAATTTATATAATATATACTCAGTTATAATAATAATAAGTGATAAATAATAGTGCAAAAAATATCATATAAAAGTCCTAATAATCAATATTCTCCAGTAGAATTTTATAAATAAATAATGTTCTTTATTATTTTTAATGAATGTAGAGAAATTTCTTTGATTTTGAGTGGCTTTATATTTATTTAATATATTAAAGCGATTGTTTATTATACCGGTGTGTAATGTAATTAACTAAGATTAATATTAATACGTCCAGTTACAGCTTGTCCTGTCTTAAGGCAAATAAATCTTCATACGTAATGCAATAAATCTACTCTACAGCCATTTACATAAAAGATACATACTGTAGTCCATAATACGGTCAAGTAATTTGATATATTTGATATCAAAGCAGTGACTTTATGACTGAAAGCTACAAACAATTTCCATGATATTATTATTATACGGTCTGTGAGCAATTTAGTTGTTAGTTAAGAACTGCTGATGTCGACTATAAATACAATTCATTTCCAAAACAGAATTCTAACTGGATGTGTGTATGTATAATTTATATTATTTGTATCCTTCCTAACTTCGAGCCTCACTTTAATTACATACATAAACAACCGCAACGTTCAACACTTATATAAACAATAATAAACTTTAATTAATATAGCATTATTATGACTGATTTATTTTTATTTTCAGGGATCCAAATTTAGCATCTTCACCTGCAGGACCGAATAGTCCATCTAGTTCTCCTCAACAATCTCAACCTTTGGAGCCTGAAGGAACAATTCCTCCACCATTGCCTTTCTGGGATACTTACGATACTATCAATCAACTTTATTTAGAAATGGGTACGTTTTATTAATGTACAGAATATTGAGCATTGTATATAAATAGGTTTTATCTACTTGAGTCGATTCCTCTAAAAAGACAGATTTTTTACATACACCCCGAGAAGTTTTTTTTACAAATTTTGGTTTTTAGACACAGCAAAGTGTTAATTTATTGTCTGTATTTATTATCTTAACTAATACTAGTCCTACTATTCCCTTAAAATTTATCTCAAAATCAAGAAAATGAGAGTAAACCTGGATTCCTGTATCGCATTGCTAATGTTTACATTTCAAAAATTTTATCCACTCAAATAAAAGCCTCACATCGCCATAATTAAGTCGATCCTTGGAGATTTATTATATTTTAAGGACCTATACAGATAGTTATATATATTATAAAATTCATGCCTTTATAACTTACAATTAATAGTTAATACGCTTATAGATTTAAATTCAATAGTTTTTTATGATTATTTATTTATTTACGACTCCAAGGGTTAATTAGAATGGTTTTTAGACAAAACAGTATTTACCTTACAATACAGTTAACCAGAGTAAACCTGGATCAAGACGATCAATCGGGATTTTATTAAATATTATTGCCTAATAAACGATGAAATCATTTTGGTTTATTTTTACTTGAGGGGGATTTTAAACTAAGTACCATTGTATTTGTAGACATACGCCTTATCCACTGAGCTATTATGAACTAATAATTTGATAAATTCTAGGTTCCAAACCCGAGATGCGTAATCATTATAGGGGACATAAGATGTCTCTTTGGCTTTCTTTGATTCCGCAATTGCACAGACCGGGTGAAGCTGGTCTTGCTGATATGTCAATGAGACACCATCACTTCTTAGAAGAAGGAGCGCATTTTTATGAAGGTAAATTATAAATAATAAATTTTTAATCGAGAATTTATTAATGTTATATTTTTTATAATTTTTATAGGACCTGTAAGACCCCAATCAATGCAGCGCCCCAACCTCCCCCATCTGAGTGCTCCAGCCGCGCCACCCTCAGCTAAGCCTCCAAGCCCTTCAGCAAAGCCTTCAGCCCAAACACTACCCCAGCAACCAATCCTCGCCCCCACAACTGACTGCCCTCCAAATACCACCCTCACCACAAGAAACATACAGAAGGACAACAACAACTTGCTGAGAAAGTTGGCTTCCAGTCACTACCAAAGCTACACGACAGCTCTAACAGTTACCATTGCCGTTGGCTGTTTCCTATTGTTACTAAACGTGCTTATCTTCGCCGGTATCTACCACCAAAGAGACAGAAATAGTAATAGTTTCGGCGATAAGAAAAAAGAAGAGTTAGCCGAGGCTGGGAGTTGTAGTACTTCATCAGGTGGTGATAACTACGATGCTAAAACATTGAACTTTGAGACGCAAGGCGGTAGTTATGAAGGTAATAAAAGCGCGTACGGTTTCGAGTGTAAGTCTTATCAAATACAAGCCAAAACAGGCTCTAAATACGATTTGAGAACATTTCCATCAGATTGCGGCAAAAGTGCTTTTGGCGAGTATAGTTGTTATGATGAGAAAAACTTGGCAGCGCAATACGAGAAAAGAAGCTTGGCTGATATCACCCTTTGCTCTGTACCTGATGCATCTGATATGGAATACAGGAGTTCACCTTCGAAAAGACCCGAAAATACAACAGGAAGTATAGTGAAAATAGACACTCAAAAACCTGATATTCAGCGGATCAATAATCAGAGCATACGGAGCTTAGAAAACCAGACTAGTAGTTTTCACGAGAATGGGAGTAGATTAAGCTTGACCAGTGTCCACGAAAGGCCTTCAAGGACTAGTACTTTCGGAGAGCCGATAAAACTAACCGATAGCTCAACGCAAGTTAAGTTCTCGTCTATATCTGGAAGTGACCAAATGCAGACTACTTTTGGAGCTGATGATGATGAAATAGCCAGCAGCTTATGTTCAGATGACAACGGGTTCAGGAAAGAAGGAACAGTCAGTGTTGGGGCTCAATCAGACCCCACGACTTGTGATGTTGGAACTGGAATAGAAAGTAGTCCTGAAGGAGCACAACCACCAAAAGCTGGACCTTCAGGACCTGGTATATTGAGGCAGTCCAACCAAAACAACCAACAATCAGGTATCATGAAGAAAAGGGTTCAAATTCAAGAAATATCTGTTTAAAAGTGACTCTTTGGTTCAATACATAATTAAAAAAAAAAACAATACGTTTTTACTATAATCAAGATGGTGTATTCAATGTAAATATAAACCAATACGTACGTAAACGATAAGGTGTAATAATTTTATAAATATACATTAGATAAATGTTAAACTAATTGAAAACAAATAAATCAAACCCGGACAAAATGTTTGTAATACGAAAATAAAAAAAACATATTATTATGTACACATTTGTTGCATTTCAAATAACTGTTGGAATTGATTTTGCTTCATTCAAAGATGATATATTTACATTTACAAATACAATATGTTTACTAGATTGAACGTGTTTTTACTAGCGAAGTGGAATTGTTTGAAGAGTTACTTTATGTATGTAGAAAATATAATTTTCGCTTGCGATTTGATACAAAACCTCGTTGATTTAATGATATTTTTATTCGATTTTTATTGTAAAACATCTCATCGAAGTCACAGTATCTCAATAATTAATTTTACTAACAGAGTGTTAAACAACCCATGTACTTTTATCGACATAAACGAACGTTTTATCTCAATCAGGAATTGATAGATACAATTTTAATTGCGAACAATTATTAATTAAATAAATTTAATAAAAAAAAACACTACCGATTGGTAATTTGTAAGGGGTTTTATAAATTATATATATGTATATAGAGACTATCATTATTTTATTAGTGTTCACTATTAACGATAAATAAAGTTTTTACATTTATGTGAGAGCATCCAATGCAAATATTCTGCCAAATACGAATTTGTTGAATGTAAATCGAGTATATTTAACACCTGTTAATTTTTATTATTATATTTATATATAATATAAATAATTCCCTATGTATGAGTTTTTTACGAGAAAATATGTGCCAAAGATTTTTTTGTGTATAAATATTCTATTGTGTTTGAATGTCTTTTTTTTAATGTTACCATAAGAGAAAAATAAGTCTTAAATAAATATATATATATATATATACATATTATATGATGGTGATGATTATTTGATTAATAAACGTTGCATTATGTAACATAAAATTTCTGTATTTTTATTTATTTATTTTTTTAATACACGATGCAATTTATATTATGCATAGTTTTCACCTCTGTTTGAGTAAATGTGCTAAATTCATAATATGCAAATGGCAATGGATGTGTTTGTCCAATTTATTTTCATATTTCATAGTTTATTCATTAGATTTGAAGAGTTGTTTTAATAATAAATTATATCAAAACTACGATAAACCGGTTTGGTGAAGTCTTAAAATAAATCGCTTCGTGATAAAACTCATTTTGTCTGGTAATATTTTTTTAATATTTAATTTAATTCAAATAATTTGGAAAATAGTCTTTTACAAATAACCCTTTTCATATTTTATTTTATTATACACTAAATAAAAAAATATATATTTATCAGTGTCAACCAATAAAATATTTTAATAAGAACTTGTCATACTTTGAATGAACTGTTCTCGATTAATAAGAATAATTATAATGATGCTTAATTTTGATACTAAAATAAACGCAGATTGCCTTAATTCATGATAATTTTAAATTATTGTTATTTGCATATTTTATTTAAGTATTATTCTTTAATCGATTTGTTCACATGACGTACATTTGTGACGACACGAGTTTTCTATTTAAAGACAGGAACGCAACTTCTATTATCCGTACGAATATATGTATAACTATCTATTTTACTACAGACATAAGTTGGTGTATTTTTTTTTTCGATTAATCGAGGTTTCTTTTGACAGCACGTGTTATTATAAATACCAGAAGTACGAGCTTCATTCAGTCATTAGTATGTAAACAGTGAACACCAAAACACGACAATTAATACATTATGATGTGATTTTCCATAGTTTTAATGATTTTTATAAATTAAAAGAGTGATAATATTGAAGTCAAGACATCATGGAAGACATAAAAGGTGAGTTTGAGTGATATTTTAAGACATAATCAACGTTGGAATGTGTAGTTGAATAAATTGACATAATACATATGTTTCACACATTATTTAATTTAACCATGATAAATAAAAGATAAGAGAATATGTTGTCATTCATAATAATTTTTATCGTGTCGTTCTTTTATTAAAGAATTGAAATATTCAGTATAATAAATCAATTGAAGAACAATCGGCTTGAATTATTAACAATTTATATATTTACCCTACAATTAACCCAGTACATTATACACACAATCAATTGAAAGATCATTTATTTAAAAAAAAAATAACTAACCTCGTGTGTCTAAAGTGCGACATTTCATCATCGTTTTATATTTTTTTTTATAAATTTCCTAATGATTGATTTTGAATAAAAAAATGAAAACTTATTATCCACCATCACATTTGCGGAATATAACATGTTTCATAATCAAATAATGAACTATTGGAGGCTATTGAAGTTATTCTGAAGTCACAATTAATAACATAACGCAATTATATAAATACTAGAGTATTCAGTAACAACAAAAATATAACTTTCATCTTGAATATAGCATTAGTTAAGCCAAGTAATTAGGAATATATATGTACATATAGGTGATTCCTAATCTCCAAAACTCTGTCCAAAATACGTGTTCCTATATAAAATAATATTATTTAGTCGCAGTCGTGGAAATATTATACAAAAAAGCTTCCCATAGTTATAAATTATCACTCAAGCCGGATTTGTATTTGAAAACACTGTTCCACAAATCTAAACATTCGACACTAAAGTATGGCTAATCCTAAAAATTTATTAGTTATATTATAAACTGCCAATCATGAGGAACAACACTATTCCTAAAATCTGAGCATTCGATAATAATTTTTGACTAATCTTTTATTTATTTATTTGTCTTAGAATTATTAATCTTAGAAAATGGTAGGTTACATTAAAAACTGCAAATCATGAGGAACACGATGAAAGAAGCATAAAATACTTTTAGAGTTACTTTATTTTTTTAAATACTCAAATGTTGACGAATATTTCTTTGTGAAATGTTTAATATTACTAATTTTTCTTATACATTATTTTATCATTTTTTTAATGGTTTAAAAATAAATTGCATTGAATGTTGGTGGTTTACAAAGACGGCTGTCTAAATTGTCAGCTTTTATTTAAAAAATCTATGCAGCTTAAAAACATAAATAGTATTTTCATGTTCTAAAATAAATATACCTTAATAATAAAGTGTGTCAACAATTAGCATTTTTTTTTAAATAATTTTATAAAATCTTATTAAATTTAAATATTCATACATACATGAAAGTTTAGACAAATTATTGAAAAATATTTACAACTTTTTTTTATTTGTTACCTCTCCGTTTTTATGTATTGGATTTAGATATTAATTATTTGATATAGGATTTTTCTGGTATTTTAAACAATTGGTTTTGTGTTTGATTGACGTAAAAATTTATAGATTAATGATTATATTAAAAATGTATATATGGCTTTTTAAAAATATGAACAGTATTTTCATGTTCCAAAATAAATACCCTAGTTAAAAGTACGTCATGTTGTTTTTATTCATACCACCCAATATTTTATTATATTTTTTTTAGTATATATAAGACTAATTTTAACTCTTTTCTTTAGATTCTTGTAGCTCTTTTTTAACAAATATTTATTAAGAAATTTGTTTAATACCAGAGCGGAAGAACAGTTTATATCTAATGGACCCGGATTATGCGTTATCTTGCCTTGTATTGTTGACTCTGTGATAACCTGATAAATATTTAATGAGATTAAATCCTCAGGCATTTAATATTTAATAATATCTTGTATCGGTCGGAATTGAATCGGATGGTAGAAAATGCAAACTGAGCAACTTTACCCTCGAACTTATTTGCATTCTAATTAAACCTAGGAGAGTTTTGCTTGCATTGACACTTTACTTCCCTTTTCAATATTACATACATTACTATATTTAATTTAATGTAAATTTAATCTCATGAATCTGTTAGCAGTATTTAATTAAAAATTTCACACTCAAAAATACACATTCAATCCAAATAATCACAGCTCTTTGTTGAAAAAATACGTAGTATTAATTAGTTTGTTTAGTTTTACTGTCTGTTAGTATTTCCTAATCTATTTAGTCCGATTCAGCCTGTACACTTTAACACGTAGTATGGTTTAGTCCTCCATAAAAGAAGGTCTTGAAAATTTAATTTTAATATATTTTTGAACACTGTGCTTATTTTTATCTATATTTAAGATAAACGACAGGAAATATCTACAATTAGCAATTCTTTACCTGAAATGAGTATGCAGACGCAATTCGACGAGGAAATTATCGTCCAAAGGTATTAATAAATAATATATTATTTAAACAAAGGGGTGAATAGAGACAGTTTTGATGATTTATATTGAAAACCGGCCATCGTGGAAAAATGAATGATAAAAATTTTTACTATCGTACTGAACATTTTGTCACTATTCACCCCATTGTAAAAATAAGTAAAAAACATATTACATACTTTTTAATAATCATTAAATAAAAATATTTCGTGCTTTTGAAAACCAAATTAAGTCCGCCATCTCGGTATCAGCTGTTTCTGTAAAGTACGCAGTGGTGTCTGTCAAGTGTGAGTGTTAAATACATATTTTAGGAATTAAGCAATATTCATTTTTATTTTTAAGTCCAACCGATTGAAAAATAAGATGAATGAAGATGAAAGATATATTTTATTGTATCCGATTTTTATTATAAATAGGTATTACAAATACATTTATATTTTTTCGTATAATTTTTCATACTTAGAAATAATTTTTAAATACTTGGAATATCGCGAATTATTTAACAATTAATCATTCAAAAAAAATAATTTATTATTAATTAATAATTAAAAATATTAATTACATATTTAACAGACACAATACACACGTGACTGTCACTACTAAGTACTTCACAGAAACTGCTAATTTCAAGATGGTGCATGAAAAGCACAATTAATTTTAAATTATTTGTTTAATAATAATAATAATATATATATATATATATATATATATATATATATATATATATATATATATATATATATATATATATATAGATATATATATATATATATATATATTATTAAGCAAATATTCCGTATATTCCGATACCCTACTTATATTTTTAAGTTAATTCAGGTCCACCCTGTATAAGAAAAACTAAATACAATATAATCATCTCAGTTTTTCAAAATAAGACAGCGACTTATTATTATTAATATTAGCGGAAAGAAATATGATTGCTATTAATTTTATTTTTTTCTACCAATGTTTTATATTGAGTTTTTTCATAAAACAGTTCCTGGTGGTATACTTTTTGCAAGAGATGGCATCCCGAAGACGAAAAGCCATCATCCTGGCAACCGTCATTCTGGAAGAAACTGTGTCCATATCCAGTTTGTCCCACTTATAGGCACTTTGCTCAGATTGTAGCCGTGGCAATATTGTGTAAGTCAAACCATTTCGTTTATTGGGGTGTTCACTTTAATATTGTACTTGCAATTCAGTGTTCCTGATATGGGGTGTCTTGTATTCCCTAATCGGAGGCATGGTATCTCCTGGAAGTCAGCTCTTCCAGCTATTTGCCCTAACTTTGGCTGCTCATCTTGGAGGCTGGATTCTGCTGAAATCAACCAATCTTCCAGCTCTTATAGGAATGCTGGTCGTCGGGATAGTAATGCAGAATTTATCACTCATAAACTTCAACAAGGATTTTGCAATAGTTCCATCTAGACTAAGGTAATTATTAAAATATGCACAAAAAATAATCTGATTTATTTTATGGATAACTCACTCATAGGCATCAACACAAAAAAATAAAATTTTAAGTTAAATATGCAGTTTTACTCTTAATAGTTAGGTAACCCAAGAAATTACTTTAAGTACTAAAGGAACCCTTCTGCAGAAATTATCTTATCTATTAAAAGTGAATACTAATAATATGTGATTTTTCACTGGTTTGCATTAGTAAAGTATTTTAGATATGTATTAATATAATAAAATAAAAATATTATGTGACAATTTATAATAATTTCATATTCTTATTAGAATAAAATGTAATTTGTACATTAAATCGAAGCTTACAATATTTTTAGTAATTAATAATATATCACAATAAAGAAACACAAAAACATATTTAATGTTACTTTTAATTTATAGATACATTTTTGTGCTAATAACCCATCGTATTGAATTTAGTTAAATTTAATTCTTTTGCATATAATGCGTGAATTATTTATACAATTATAAAATATCCTTTGCGCCCAATTTTCATACAAATACATATATTATGTTTGCAAGAAAACATTCAGTCAAGAAACACATGATTGAAATCTAAAAATATATACGTTTTGTTATCTTATTAAATTTTGTAAAATTATTGGTTTCAAACAAATTACACATTAAAATATTAATTACAATTAATATTTATTTATTAAAGTAAAAATGTAATGTAAATGTAAAAAATAATAAAAGTTCTTCCTTCCACAATTTTATTAAAATTTATGAATATTTTTTTCACACATGTAATTGTATGCATATTATTTTATAAATACATATATTTATTGAATTATAGGAAATTCGCATTGGTGATAATAATGACTAAAGCAGGTCTTCATTTAGACCCAAAGGTGATGAAAAGATTGATTTGGGCCGTATTAAAGTTGGGTATTATTCCATGGATGGTAGAATGTATCGTTGTCGCAATTATTACCCATTATTTGCTTGATCTTCCTTGGTGGTGGAGTAAGTCTGTATCAATATTTGAAGGTATCCAGGTATTCTTAATTGTGATATTTTATTCAGGTTTCCTCCTTGGTTCTATAATAGCTGCTGTGTCCCCTGCAGTGGTTGTCCCGTGTCTATTCAGGCTTCACCTAAAAGGGTACGGGGTTGCAAAGAGTATACCTACCCTCGTATTAGCGGCATCGGGGATAGATGATGCCACCAGTGTTGCCATATTCGGTATCATAAGCAGTATTATGTTCTCGTCATCGTCACTCGCCTACACCATTATTCAGGTAACACAATCATATATTTCCTGCAGGATTTCTATATATATATATATATATATCAAATATATATATATATATATATATAAACATATTTTTTTTTATTTTATTTTTTTTTTCGATTTTTTTTAAATTACTTGAAAATATTTAATAATTATTCGTGTATCTTTATCTTGGTTAAATTGTAAATTTTTAATAATAAATTAACTATCTTTTATTTTATTTCTTGAATATATGAAAATCTCAACATTTTGCCTTGCATATTGCATATTTAAATCAAATTATTTGGGTTCAACAGCATTTTTTTCTAATAACTATATGAATTTTATAAAGGACTTAATCGACCATTATAAAATTCATTGATAAATATTTACTATCTTTTTTATTTGTTATTTCTGCATTGTGATGTATTAGATTTAAATATTATGTATTTATTTTATATATGATTTTTCTAGTATTTTCTAGTTCGATTGACATTAAAATTAGTTAAGTTTCGAATTAACGACTATATGAAAAATGTCTATTAAATTATGAAAATAATGATGAACGGTTAATAAATAGTCACATACATATTTAAATTGTTTGAGAAAATGGTTCTTACTTTTTTTCAATGTAGATGACGTCCCTTTCTTTGGTAAAACTTAACTCAGATAAAATATTTATTTTATCTGAGACCTTTCGACTAGACAAATTACAGGAGTTGGTTTATTATTAATTACAAAAAATTATATTCCTAGATAACAATATAGATATTTGATAATTTTAAATTAAATTATATTCCCGAAGAAACTAATTTCGAGAAGTTCTAGTTTGAAAATGTCTTAATTCGTGAATTATAGTGAGCTTTGTTATATAATAATGCTGTGGTTTTATTTTCAGGGTCCTCTCTCAATCATCGGCGGTATCGGCTTTGGAATTTTATGGGGATATCTCCTGAAATATGTCCCTGAAAGAAACGATCCGTTTGTGATCCCTCTGAGAGTATTGATTTTGCTGTTTGGAGGACTCATTTCAGTCCTGGGCACTGAAATGTTTAAGCTCGATGGCGCTGGTGGGTTACAATAAAATAACCAAAACTACACACCAATAATAATTATTTTTCAGGACCTCTGGCTGTCGTAACCTCGGCTTTCGTGGCTTCAATACACTGGAGTAAGGACGAATCTTGGAATATAGAGCACAATCCTGTTTCCACGTGCTTTCAAATATTTTGGAAGATATTCGAACCCATCCTCTTCGGATTGACAGGCTCTCAAGTCAAAGTAACACCGGCCAGATATATTATTAAAATTAGCACCGATTTCAAGTGAGTTTGATTCTAGATCGACAAATTGGATCCGAATATTGTCTATTTAGCTATTGGTTGTCTTTTGGTCGGTGTTGTGATAAGAATCTGCACCACAATTCTAGTTGGTATCGGCTGTAATTTGAATACCAAAGAGAAACTCTTCATTGGATTGACTTGGATGGCAAAAGCCACAGTACAGGTGGGGAATTCATAGAAATTAACTTTAATCGCATCGACATTTCGATTTGACACATAATTCACCACAATCCATTATTAAAATATAATATACAGGGTGGACTTGAACTAACTGAGAATATTTTAGGTGGGGTATCACAAATATAAATAATAAAATTAATTACGTATAACCATAGATATAAACATAAGATATTGCATGAGTGCCTAAATGAGTGGTTAGTTCAAGTGGATCAAGTGGCCAAAAACATGAGTTACCTGGCAAACATTATACTGTAAACATCTCTCTTCATATCTTCAGTTATATTTCATAGTAAAATGGGTAAATGCATTGTTACTACATGTCATATGGACTCAAACATACACTCAAATACATCTAGGCTCACTTTTTACCAAATTATTGTCACAACCACTCCTAGGAAACTACTAGGAAACTGAGTGAGTGAGACACATTTATGCCTTTATCGAATAGGAGAGAAGAGTGCAACAATTCGGGTTTACACGACTTATTTATAAGCAATGCGATATCTAATGTTATTATATATGCGTATAACATACACAATATTATCGTAACAGTCACTACTGAGTACTTCATAGAAACAGCTATTTCCAAGATGGTGGCCCTAACTCGATTCCAAAAGCAATATAAAAAAATTTACCCTACCAACCCCTTAAATATTTTCAGTTATTTCGAGACCATGCTGTTATAATAAGACACTTAGAACATAAATTATATTTACAACATTTTGTATTAATTAAATTTCCAAACCCAAAAAAATATCATTCCGAACGATAATCATTTATCAATACGGTGCTATTTTTTTAGATTTGATATCAAAATTTATATACATACTACAAACTGTAATTGTTCAGTATTATTATTTAATCGTTTTAACTATACATTATTTAACAAACAAAAATTTAGTTTACAAAGAATGCCAGATAACTGCGTATATAAATACTAACTAAGCATATGAGTCTATGTTAGACAATAATGTTGCCTCTGTGAAACTAATCTGCTTGGTCTGCCATCTCGATATTTCTTGATTCTTTTCGTTTTTGTAATATATGTATTGATAAAATACTGATATTTTTCTTATAAACTTGTAGGTTTGGTACTTTCATTTAATGTACATTTTCATTATTAATATGCCAATTTAGTTTTTATTATAATAAGACTACATGGCTTCTTTTAATAATAGCGTTTTGTGTCATCAATATTATTTATTATCTATTGAAATAAATTATTAGTTTAGCTAAGACTCAAACCACTTGATTTAAGTTTGCTGTAATATCCACAGGCGGCGCTGGGTCCGGTCGCTCTTGATATAGTTAGTAAAGATAATGAGTCTAGTGAAGAGGATTTCCATTATGCCAAGATAATAATGGTCACTTCAATATTATCTATCATATTAACAGCTCCTTTGGGAGCCATATTAATTACCACATGTGGACCCAAACTGCTTTCAAGGATGCATCTGCCCACCAGACAAGGTAAAGTGATTCAAAAGTTCATAACTTACTATGGAAATGTACCTTAATTTAAATACTTATTTATTTTTTATTTCAGATGCAAGGACAAGCTTATGATAATTTCAAAGCTTATTTACAAAATTGTATTAAAATACATTGAAATCTACTTATTCAAAGTAGCTTGTTTTATTTTTTAATAGAGTTCACAAATTGTGGGCGTCGGATGGTTAATTTGTGTGAATACCAAATTAAATAACGACTACGGTGCCAGAAATGTCTCTTTGATTTATGTTTTCCTTTTATTTAAAACTTCCATATATATTTAGTAGTTTTGATATTATTTATTAATTAAAAGGTCCCATCAACAGCCGCCAATTTGCTGTGACCGGATTGCAATCAATTATTTATTAAAACAACGGACACTTTAATCAAACACATTATTGTGTGTATATATTTTTTATTAGTCGATAATAATTATTATTATAAGATTAATATCCGGTGTTTTTAATTTAATATTCCAGTCGCGCAAAATGTGTCCCAAAAAAGTCACAGCCATTTTTGACAATCATTATTTCACATTGTCCACAGACTCTCAAAATAAAAAAATATAATAACCCATCCTATAAACATTACAAAATATTTAAATGGATTCTTAGAACTCCTCTTAAGAATTGTAGAGAAAAGGATTATGATAATTTAAAAATACACCCTTCAAACTAAATCATTGTCATGTGTTAAAAATAATCTTATATTTGGGCTGGGAAATGAGAAAATGACACTTAAAATTGGATAATAAATGCTGTCTTAATAGATTTTAAAATGAAAATATCTATATTCGTAGTGAATTTCATTGATTAAATTAAAATTAAGTCTATTATTAATTGTTTGCTCCTTCGTAGCCGCAAGAATTATAAATGATATATAAATATGTACGATTCTTTGGACGATTAGGTTACAAAAATAAACTATTAAAAATATCTTTAAAAAAATAAATACATCAGCTCTTTTGGGGATTGGATATAAAATGAAAAATTATTATAAAAGAACCAATTTTATATAATTAAATCACACATTTCGTGAATAGCGTAACGCGTAAAAAGCGGCGCTTTTGAACTTTATTAATATGAATTCATATAGTTAAAGCACATTTTTCCCGTATTGATATATTTTTTATTATTCATATGTGTTTATTGAATATTTTAATTGATTGATATTCACAATGCTGTCAGTGAATGTGTTAAATTGTTAGAA
This sequence comes from Agraylea sexmaculata, assembly GCA_022606485.1. Lineage (NCBI taxonomy): Eukaryota > Metazoa > Arthropoda > Insecta > Trichoptera > Hydroptilidae > Agraylea > Agraylea sexmaculata. Next base: position 233 of record JAGTTH010000138.1, on the reverse strand, counting down.
TAGAGTGGCAGTCGTAGGAAGTTACTTGTATGTTCCAGAATTAACACTATGTCTCGTTTAGTATTGTTCTAGTATGCTGGAACATCCTGATGGGTAAGCTGAATTATTTAAATTAAATTAAATATTTCATACTATGAAAATTTTTATTTAAAATTTACACAAACAAGTAACGTTTTTATGAGGTGGACTTTAAAATAAACGCTTATAATTTAACAGAGACATTCACTTTGTAT
>JAGTTH010000134.1:0-16390 GCA_022606485.1 Agraylea sexmaculata | reverse complement strand
TAAGTAGACGAGTCTGGGTGAGACAACCTCTGTCAAACTAGTCTGCTTGGTCCGCCATCATAATACGTAAGCATCCAATTGTATGGCTTTTTAATATTGGTGGTGTGGATCAATACAATTTAAAAATACATAAAACAGAGTTGCTAAGACTTTGTAACATTTTAGGTTAATAATAATGATGAACAACAGTGGTTAGCATTACCACCGATATCTTAGGAGGCCTATAAAAAGATCAAGATGGCGGACCAAGCGGCTGAGTTTGACCGAGGCAATACTGTTATCATTAGAGAAAAATAAAGATGTTGTCATTAGAGAATAATAAAAACAACTTTATGATGTCATCGCATTAGTTCAAGGTCAAGTTTGATTTTGAATCCGTCAACAAGGTATTGTTTACTTCATGCAATATGCTTTCTTTGTTTACAAATTCAAATCAGGCGGTCAATCACCTAATAGGTAAATACGCAAGATTCTCAAACTTTTTAAATTAATAATTAACTAGCCGACTTGGACCATTAAAGAAGGTGTGGTTGTGTTACATTTAATGTACCATTCCTACCATTTAATTATTTGAGTATCAATAAAAGACATTGTATACGTGAAAAATACAGAAGATTATTTAATTTTAATATGTATTGGTCGTGAAGTCTCAATTAAATATAAATTTTACACAAGATATAGAAATGAAGAAATCATTTTTATTGGACAAAGGAATCGATAATGTTGGAATCAATGCTAGTAAGTACTTATTTCATCGCTGATTAAATAATAATAGTTAAATATAAAAAAAAACAATCGTAGAAGATTATTCAAATTGGGTTTGTGCAGATTACATACAATTCCATAGGGTCGTATGTGATTGCGCTTTTCAATGACGGCTTATCGAGTTGATCTCCCGTTTACAATTCAAGTGTGATTCTCTATTTGTACATATACTATTCATTTTGAATGTGAAAAATAAAGGGTAGTTATTGGGCTAATATGTGAAAAAAAATCTAAATAATATAATGATCTTTTTGTCCAACACAAGTTTGCAATATCTGTCCGGAGGTATTAAAAATATTTAATAGAACGATTGAAAAAAATATACAAGATGGAATTTTATTCATTGAAAATGTTTTAAGGAGAGGCTATTAATTATATGTATGTATATTTTACCCATTAATTTTAATGATAAATTGATTTAATTAATTCATAGTAAGGATCACATGCAACCAGATTTATTTGCGCTAGGTAGACTTTTAATAATTAAATTAATCGGGGTAACGAATCGCAAATATACAACAGAAAAATACTTAATTTATATTATTTATCGTGTTCATTACTTGATGGAATAAAGAAATAAGTTTGTATAGGGAAATTAACTTATTTATTTAAATACTTTATTTATTTTAAAAACATATATGTTTGACTCTTAATTTTCAATAATACTATCTCATATTATAGAATATTAGGTGTTAAGGATATTTTTCAAATATTAGTGGATTATTTATTATCTTAACTCAAAAAATAACATTACCAAAATCTATACAGCATTTTATACTATGTATGATTCTTGTATATTAATATTTGAAATCTCAACTATATAAAAAAATCTAAATTCACAGTTTTACTACCTGATTAATCACAATATTATATTTTTCAGCTAATAATAATAGCCGGCTGTAGGTAAATATTAATGCGACATAAATATAACGATAACCCTTAATAGTTTAAATTTATCGTGTATAACTTTATATTGATAAAACATAAAAATTGGCGTTGCTTTTAGGGTAAAATCATTTTTTTATATTCATTCATAATTGGGATAAAAAAAATATTTCTAAGAAAAACCTCTCCTCTTAATAAACCACCTTGTAAGAAAAAAAGATAATTTAACCCTAATCATAGAATTTTTTAAATATAATACCAACCCTTGAAACAACATTAAAATATTAGGAGAACGACAACATAACAATTGTCATATTTTCAGTTTATTACTCCGAAAGAAACGTTACATTCGACAAATAAAAAAAAAATATATTTTAGGTGTATGTTGCAAGTGCGGAATGATAATGTGTAAAGTTTGTTTAGTGAATAAATAATGATTGGGGTGATAATTTCACCCCTAGTTTTATATGTCCAAGTGAGCAGCAGCAGTAACACCCTGAACAAGGGTTTAATCATTACATCGTAATTCTATCATAATACAAGTACTATTCAATACCACATGTTACTCGATCACTGCTATTTTATTATAAAAAAATATTGTTGCATTTAAAATAGATATATTAATAATTTTAAAATAATACATTGTCTATGATGATATAGTGATGTTAAGGGATGTATGGATAACGCCCCTTAACTGTTTCCGGTACATTTGACACAAGAGCAAATAAATGACATAATGTCCTAACTTATATAGAAATATTGCCAACAGTACAGAATAAAAAAAAAGAAATTAAGATTTATTGCACATCACGCGAATGGGTTGTACTAACGGATTGATGAAAAATATTTTTTATTAACAATGTGTCGACTCAATATTATAATATAGAAGGAAAATTTAGATAATTCGTTATCATGATAATAATTATCAGCCTTAGATAAAGTATATGGCACGAATATACAAAATATTTTTTATGAACTCACAATTCACAATTAATATTATTTTTTATGACTAGAGCAAATTCTAATCTAATTGATAATTTATTTATTATTATTAAAATCCCCATGGACCTAAGTTTATATGCTTTGTAAGAAAATTAATAAATCTAGTAACACATATTTTTATATTAACTATAGAAGACTATAGAATATGTACTTATATTTTTCAATCTGTATATATGAATTATTTATTTACAATTGATCATTATAATTATATAAGTTCATCTCGAGTATTTTTTCCATAGAAATTTTCAAGGAGGGATGAAAATAAATAATTAATTTTCCAACTGAAAATATCGATATTTTGTTATTGTAAAACATTATTACGTCACCATATAATATTCTGATATATAAAGATAGCATTTGGGTTACAATTAGTTAAGATTATTAACAGTAAAACTGCATATTTAACTCAATAATACATTGTTGACTTCTCGGTGGAATTCCATAATTTAAATAAATATGTTTGTAATTTCCACAGTAATTTTATTACAGAGTCAGAGTACTTTCGACTACTAACTTGTACTCATCTTCAGAGACTCAAATTGTAGATAGATTTTTGTGTATTCTTAATCCAAATGATCATTTTATCACATTTATATATATATATATATATATATATATATATATATATATATATATATATATATATATATATATATATATATATATATATATATATATACATATTGGATATTATAGACTTAGACCATTAATGAAGGTGTGGTTGTGTTACATTTAATGTACCATTCCTATCATTTAATTATTTGAGTATCAATAAAAGACATGTTGTATACGTGAAAGATTATTTAATTTAAAATTTTTGTCTTGGTCGTGAAGTTTTAAGTCTTGGTCGTGAATATACTTTTGCGTTATGATTGAAATGTTAAATTTAAAAAATTAAAGGTTAACAAAACTATCATGTTGGTATTGTCATAATTTAACATTTTAATCATAACGAAAAAGATGGGTTATAACAATAAATGCTCGATATTATCATTCTTACCACACATACACACACATTTTATGTGAAACTGATGTAAATAAATGTTATTTAATAAATTTTTTCAAATAATATAACCTAATAAAATAACTTATGTCGCGGTGAAAACATATGACCGGTACTGTATATATGGCATTAGAAGTACACATAATTTGTATACAAACAATCGATTCAGTAACGAAGGTGTTTGCAAAATCTCGATTAGCTGATTGTGGGGCCCGACAATCGGAGATCAGGTGGTGATGAGGAGGGTTTGAGCCCTACCAGGGGCCATCTGCCTGAGGGGGCTGCTGGATGTCCATGATTATTGAATTAGGGACATGTGCCCCATGGCAGCCGGTTGACAATACGTCCATGGAGAAAAGAGGGTCGGTCACATTGTTTTACACTCGATACTTCCACTTTGACTACACTACAACTACTGTCAATATAACAAACACCCCACGTTCAACGACTATTTATTTGAGTTTAAGTTAAATACAGCCCGACGAGGTTATATGGTGATACAGGAAAAAATACACGTGAATAATGTATTTATTTTACGCCCGAGGAGTCTTCCATTGATCTTAACTATTACTAGTTAAAAAACGCGTCGCGGCTTCTGTGTATGTTGGAAATGAAAACTAAACCTTTTTTTTATATTTAAAATGTATGAAAAATCATTGAGCATTTAAATCGGGATAAAATTTCTTAAAAATCCATTTTTAAATGCAGATTGAGTGCATTTTTTATATTATACACCCTGAGGATATTTTTCAGAAGGTTTTTACAAATTTGGTTATTTAGACAAAACAACGTTTTAATTAATTGTCTGTCGGTGATCTTAACTATTACTAGTTACACAGGTCACCGACTTAATAATCAGTATTTACCTTACAATACAGAAAATCAGAGCAAACCTGGATCAAGACGATCGATTGGGATTTTATTAATATTATTCCCGATCTCCCAGTCGTAATAACTGATCAAATCAATATAAAAATTATTGACTTGAGTGGGATTTGAACCCATGACCACAGTATTTGTAGCCACGCTTCTTATCCCCTAAGCTATTACGCTGGTGAATAATATGATAATATATTTTAAAATCAAAATACGCAATACTAGCATTGTCTCGTTATATTATATTGAGGTGGTTTCCCAGAATTCCTTCAGATCTATATCTACCAACAACAGGGATCAAAATTTTCACTCCTAATATGGTCATAATCAGACGTAGTCCAAGTGGGTGTGATGTCCAAGTGCTTAAGATATATTGAAGCTCTACAACGATTTCCTTTATAATCTTGATTTATTATATGATTATTGTATTCTTTATTTCAACTCTCTGATATGTACATAAAACATTATATGATATAAATCTACACTTAACATACATAAATTATTATATTCATGGGACAAACTAAAAAGTTCAATTTCGCCGTTGTTTGAAAAAGTTTTTATTTGAAGTAAAACACACGTAACTCATCATCAGACCTAGTCCAAGTGGATGTAATGAAGTCCTTTGACGTATTCTAGCTGTATACCGATTTCCTTCATTATTTTATTTTAACTCTTGAATATTTACATTTAACATTATATGATATAAATCTACACTTAACATACATAAATTATTATATTCATGGAACAAACTATAAAGTTGAATGCAAATTTCAAAAATAGTATTTTATTTTATTAATATTATTATCTTATAAGATTGTTCTGTTAATATCCGAAAATTAAAATAGAATAATATATTTTACCGAATAATAAAGCAGTCCTCTACAATTAAAAGTAATTGGAAATGTTTTTTCATCCTCTTATATTTATATAAAATATTTTATTTATTTTATTATAATATAGTGACTCACTGGCTTGATGAACATCACTATTCCTTTAATAATAAATGTAACCAAATAGTTGGGTAATATAGTGTAGTCTCGATATTAGAGGCGCCTGTTAGTGCATAAACCCCCTCCCATGCAACACCATCGCTAATATCGGAAAAATATTTGACAATTTCTATAATGTAAAAAACAGACCACAATAAAGTATTTATTTTCATTAATCTGACAGTTGGCGGTCATATTTCGGATTAGGATGTTAAATATATACAATTAATAAAATTAAATTCAATAAATGATAAAGAATACTATTATACTTTTTGTTTCTCATGTTTGTAGATTGATTTTCTTACGCTCCATAGATCAAATACTATAAAATTTTGAGTAAAATTAAATAAAACATGCTTGAGTCTCAAATCTATCCATTTGTAATCTTTCACTCACAAATACATTTTATACAATAAATTTCATTTATTCATATGTGGATTTTTCTTCCTACACTACCGATTATTTGAAACATAGATAAATGTTAATAGCTTATTGGTTTATTTTAAAAGCACGGCGTATTTGTGATACTTGAACATGTTAAAATAGAATAAATGGATCATATGGTGTTCTTAGTGACAGATGGCCTTCGCTATCGTATCGACTTGTTCAAGTGGTTCCTTCTGACTGATACACTTTACACTATAAATAAAAATACAACACCACTAACCGTAAAAATAAAGATAAAGCTAGTCTATAAAAGTGGCAAAAATGTGTATTTATTTTATCTTGTTATATAGCAGCACTTTCAACTAATTCATATTATGTATGTTTCGATCTTTACCAATCATCAAGTTAGTGACTCTTTAAATTTTGTTCAACAAACATAAAAAAAACAAAGAGTAATATTACCTCATTTATATCTCAATATAAAATTGTTATTAATATTAAACTGTTTCAGTCTTTCGATATTCCTAGGCGAGACAAAGAGACCTAAATCAGAAAGAATATGTACTTTGTGTATTTTTATATGAAGAAACAAAATTTATCACGACTGGACTTGATTGGTTATACTCAGAGATGTGCCAAAGTCATACGAATATTATAGTATTATATCCATCTCTGTTCTATATATTCCCTCTATCTTTTTTCCCATGGACTGCAATGAAGTGATATAAAAACATAGAATAACGCTCAATTAATCATAATGACATCGATTTTTTTATTTTATTATTAATAAAAAATTAGAATACAATTCTATATTCGTTTGAATTTGGCACATCACTGGTCACACCGCAAAACGGTACCTATTATATTCATTTTATTTATGAAGTAAACAAAGGCCGGATGGATATTAATATAAAAAAAACACTTTTGAGGGTTACAACTCATTAAATGGGTTAGTTTCATAATTTTAAACATTGATTCATTTATATTGTTTTTTATTTGCTCGTGTATTAAAATCAACATGGAGAATAAATTTAATAGAGAAAGTCAGAGGAGAACGATCCAATTAGAGATTTGAAGACCAGAGTAAACAAGGAATTATGATTTGGCTGCATAACCAGACCAAAGGCAGAATGCAGACACCGAAATTCATTAAGTAGGCATACAACCTCAAAAAGGGCGGATCGTAATCTAATAAATAATATATATTTAAAATAAAAATTCTTAATATATATATATATATATATATATATATATATATATATATATATATAATATATATATATATATATATATATATATATATATATTATGGTCTTGCGGAAAGTTTTTTAATTATGTAATTACGACTGGGAAAACGGAAATAATATTAATAAAATCCCGATTGATCGTCTTGATTCAGGTTTACTCTGATTTCCTGTATTGTAAGGTAAAAACTGAGGCAATTATTAAGTCGGTAACCTGTGTAACTAGTAATAATTAAGATCACCGACCGACAATTAACACATTGTTCTGTCAAAAAAAAATACATTTTTTCTATATAAATACATTTTATTGTAAAATATGTTAAACCATATTTCAAAATAGTATAATTCGTTTTAACTAGCGGTATAGCTCAGTGGAGGTGGTTAAAATACTGTTTTCATGGATTCAAAATCCGCTCAAATAAAAAAAATCCGCTATTGGGATATTGGGAATAATCTCTCGATGCAGATTTACTCTGATTTCCGGAATTGTAGGGCGAATACCGAGGCGATAAAATAAGTCGGGTTAAACAAGAGGACGAATTACTAGATAGTGATATTTTAGAAAGAACCGCATTAATTTTTTATTTTTTTTACTTGAACAGCCATAAGCTTTTTTATATTATGGATATCCTGTGTACATATAATGACAGAATTGAACTGGTCAAATAATAGTAAATTATTTTATTCGATTCCACAGTATCTAAACGAGTTTATCATGCGGTGGAGATTTTTAGGGACCGTCGATAAGTACATATAATTAAATACAAACAGAGGGGAACTTCTGTTTACATTTTAAGTACGCGGTGTACATTATTCGAAGCCAATTTGATAGACCTCACAACCATAGTCGAAAGATACAAGTCAAGAAAAATGTATTATTACGGGAAATATGTACACATTTAAAATATATACATGAATATTATGAAGGAGCCGGAGAACCCTTTTAGTCTATTGAAATATTGTAGAGGGTGGAGGGTTTTAAAGTGGTATCGACATATTGATTGAACTCGTATCAAATGGAGCATCGAGTGTTTCTATTGTTCTAACAAATGTCACCAAATGTGCACAAGGCCTATTATTAAATAAATAAATTCATGTACTCACTTGACTAGATCCTGGATTCTGGAAGCGACCGCTGAAGTTGAAGTGCGTAAAATTACACTGATCAGTTTTTGAAGATTCGAAGCCAAAGGACATGGTATTCCACTGTTTATTGAAACCTTAAAATAATGTGTAAAATAGATGAAAATCTAACACGAGATTAATAATAAGCATTCGTAGAAGGGACTTCCACGTAAAAGGGGCGAATGTATGTATTAAGCCGAAAAAGGGGGCGTTATGCGTTTCAGTAAAACACAGGGATATTCAACCACTGAAAAATATAAATTATATGTATATATTTATTCAATCAATGATTACTTTATATTTTGATAAATTTAATAAGCAACTAATCTGGTTATGTTATTAATATACATATTTTACTTTGAATCAAATAATCAATCAAATTCCGTCGTCAAATAATTGTTATCTGTATTCAAAATAATAGTGTAATGAGTGTGTATACGAATAGATCTGGTGTTGCTGTGACACCAATGCTACCAAACTCTATTCGTATACACACCAATAGTATTCAGCACGACTCACTATTATGTATATTGAATAAGCCGAAAGACACCTTTTAAAGAGAGAAGCAATATTGAATAGGAGCATTTAATTCTATCAGAGATATTATATTGCAATAATCAGTTAATATCGGATTAATTTAATCAAATGAACACAATAATAGCTATAAATATTTTTCAAATAGGACACATACTTGGGTTTGAATTTATGTTTTTATCAACTATTAAAAAAAATTAACGGTTAATATATAAATGTAACACAATCAAATTCCCTCCCTATGTTTATGGAGAGCGTGCACAAATTTTTATTTTTATATCACTAATCTATTATTTTTTTTTTTTTACATTGTTCCTCTTTTTATGTTTTTCTGCTTTTTTCTCTTTTATTGATAAAATTATTTTTTCTCATTTGTAATTATTTTTTTTTAACCGACAAGTACTGCATTATCATCACGGCGACTTGGGATCCCCCATAATGCTGTGGTGGTTGTGCAGTTAGATGTAGTAATTATATGTATTTATATTTAAAATAAATAAAAAAAAATAGTCCTGCTGTTTATAATCAATTCATTACGAGACATTTTCTACAAACTAAACCCACCCCTTTGTTTCTTGTGTGTGGAGTTATTTATATTCGTGTTTATTGAGCATTTTATCGTATATTAAAATACATCTATTGTTTAATTTTAATAAATACTCATTATAAAAATAATCCAAAGCTTAAAAATGCCAGTGCCTTATAAAAGTCATATAAAATTATATATTACAATATATACTTAGGACATTGATATATAATTTAATATTTATGATTTAATTGAAAGCTTCTGAAGGCGATCTCTCTTTACGATGGTAGAAAAAAAACCTTTCAGGCTTGATGTCCCTCCCTTGCAAGTATGATGTTCGATATACCTACTCTAATCACCGATATATACACTGGAATCTCTCTTATTCGGACGAGTAAAAAGCCGAATCTTCACAAAAAAAAAAACATTTAAATAGATAAGCCCGATCCTAAACTTATGCACTGAGGAAAATGTAATAAGGTATAAAAAATGGTGATTAAAATAAGTAATAGCCTAAAGAGTACATAGATACATGGTTACGAACTCGTTAGTTATAAATTCGAATTGAAAAAAAAACTAATTCCATTGGATACTACAATTAATATTAATAAAACCAGGATGCCGATTTACTATGATTTTCAAGATGAGATGAATACTGAGACTTTTCTAGATAAATTTAATTAATTTTTAGGAGTTCAGACACGCACAGAGGCGAACTAATTTATCACAAACGACTGTGATTACTGATTAGTCATATCGTAATATAATATGATATAATTTAAACTCTTTGCGGTGTGACTAATCACGGCCTTTTGTGAATAATCTCTCATCTAAGCATGTCTATGTAGAGAAAAGATGGTATAATTGCAGAGTTTATGATTTCGACCAATGAAAGACTTTCGCGTTTGCAATTTAAATAAGCTCTACAAACATAATAAATAAACTGTACTTAATAATATCATTTTTTAAACACAAAAGCAGATAGTTGAGGAGAGAAGATAATACATATTTTTAACAGAATATTTTGTTTAATAATAAACAGAGCTCGAATAACTGAAGTGCCTTAGAGCATTTCGTTATATTTTTCATTAAATTGTATCATTCTATTTAAATTCTCGGACATTATAATATTGAAAGAACAATCTAATAATAAAATGTTTAAATATCAAATAATTTAAAAAAGAATGATACAATTTACCAATTTAATATAAATATAACCCGCGCAGTGTCCAATGCTCCAAGGCACTTCACTTATTCGAGCTATGATAATAAGCTTCTGCTTCAGCTAAGCGTGTTAAAAAGGGAACAGATGAGTTTGACAGGTGCTACACCAATCAGACGCTGATGGTTTCCCTTCTGGACCAATCATCTTACTCAGACTGCACGGACATGTCCGCCATCTTGTATACTCTATGAGTATACAAGATGTCTTTTATTGATACTCAAATAATTAAACGTAAGGCATGGTACATTAAATGTAACACAATCAAACCTTCATTAATGGTCCAAGTCGGCTAGTTAAACTTTTCAATTTTTAATTATTATTTTTAAAACTTTGAGAATCTTGCATATTTACTTATTAGGTGATTTACCGCCTGATTTTAATATGTAAACAAAGTACGGTATAGCGTAATTTCAACCAAAATGCATTATGAACATTGCAAGTAAACAACAACAAATTCGAATTTGAACTTGTACTTGAACTAATGCGATGACATCATAAGTTGTTTTTATTATTCTCTAAGTGACAACATATATTCACTCATTAATAAAACCGAAGATTCTCAAGCTGTCATAATAAATTATTTTTTTATACAAAAAAAAAATGCTTTTAGTATATTTTTTATATAATCGTACTGGCATTACATAATGGAGATAAAATGATTTTAGTTTCAATTAAAAACTGTTGTATATGAGCTCTGCTTATTATTAAGCAAAATATTTGTTATCTTCTTTCAGTGTCAAGTGTGTAGAAACGTTTTTGTGTTACTGACTCACGCATTGTAATAATAATATTTGACGAATTGAAGCCCGTTTAGGAATTTATCTGGTACGGGGGGGTTTATTATCAGAGTGATTTAATAATGAAGAGGTCATGCATGAATGATAAGTGTAGGTGGAGTCGTGATTTCTGGCGACACTTGTCAGGTGTCTGCTGGATTATGGAGTGGAGTGCAAACAGTGGCGCTAATGCAGTGTCACAGTAATACAACAACCATCCACTTCTTATCTCCTGTCACTGACAATAATGCCAATATCCCCTCATCCATAATTCTATGGATTCATTTCATTTTACATCACCTACATACATGTCGCCTCAACACAAACAACTTCACATCTAACAACACATTGTGTCCAAAACAGACTATACAAATAATATCATACATGTAAATACTACAAGAATATAATCTTACACTTAAAAAATATGTTTTTTTTTTAACAAACTTTTCATTTAATTCTCTCACCTACAGGGCTTGTTTGGGAGCGACCTTGTATAGTATATAAGTGATTGCTTCCTACACCTTAATTCTTTTACTTTGTGTTTTGATATTTGTGCTTTATGTTTTAATATTTGTATCTTTTATTTTTCTGTTATGTCATCTGTTATTTCTGTATTTTCATTTTAACATTATATCAAAGTTAGAGTTACGATATTATTTCACTGTAATATTATGTTAAAATGTGTAGTATTTATGATTGGTTCAACTAATTTCAAAAAGATTATATAGAAAACTTAATAATAATGTCGGTCTTATTATAATAAAATCAAATGCATAATAATATTAACTGAAACCAAAACCTAAATATATGTTTACACTCAAATATTGTCATTTATGAAATTAAATTCTAATTAGAAAGCACGATTAGAACATTTAATACACTGAAAAAATAATGAATGAGAAATGAATTATTTTCTACTGTCCCATACGCCTCTTTAGCTTAGTGGTAAGAGCACTTGGCCGGTATCCGAGTGACGCAGGTTCAATTCCCGCACCAGGTGTGTGGTATCATCAGCACTCCAGTTGAGTGATGAACCAAGGCTTCCCGCACCAGCATCTTCTACTTAATGCTCCTCTAGTTATTAATTCCTAAACTCCTAACTACCTTATAGAACTCGTCCGCCCACCTTAGCCTAGGTCTACCCTGCCTTCTCTTACCCACAGGCTTGCTGGATAGTATTTCCGATACTATCCCTCCTGCTCTTTAACTCAACCTAATGTTAAAGCCCTAATAAACTGCACTACGTTCACGCTCTTATATAATGAGTAAATCTCATCGTTCCATCTAATTCTAAATAGTCCCGGTGCCTCCTGAACAGGACCCAAGATCCTCCTAAGAATCTTTTGCTCGAACCTAAGTAGCCTATCCTTATATGTAAATAAATAAATAAATAATACTCATTTGCTTAGACCGAGTCGAACGAGGCATATGTACTTTAAATCACTCAAGCGATATCTTTTAGATCTGGTTAACTTCTCCACTAACTCCTTAATACAAAATCGAATATGTTTCAAATAAGCGAAACTTTAAATTACCACTGAAATGTTTGATAGACATTTCATAAAAATTCTTTAACATATCTTTTTTCACAAACACATTTGATCTCCACAGTCATTAATGATTTTACTATATTCGTGTTTCACAATATTTTTGTTTTAATCATATAGTATTAAGTATATGTTTTTGTAATTCTAATTTTATTTTATTATTATTATTTAATATGTATTATATATATTTTAGTAGTTCTACAAGTGACAAGTCTATAAACTTATATTGTAACATCTAATCATAATGTATCAAAACATTGTATGCAAATTATATTTAATAAAGAAATTGTATAATAAATCTTTTAGATCTTTGATATTGTTGACGTCTATTTTATTTTGAGATTTCTGAGTATATACTTATTACTGCCAACATTTAGTCATCTTCGGAGACTTTATATTGATGAATACAAGATTACAATGCTTTTAACATACAATTCAATCAAATTCATCACATCATCATTCATCAATTATGTGAAATTTTTGCACCTGAGCGAATTGTGAAGTGCAAATATTATCGAATTTCCGTTAAACAAAGATATGATAGAATACATATTTTACAATTTAAACTAAAAAAAAAATAATAAAATAGTATCAGTGTTTGGATCTAGTTATAACTTAGGTCAATAATCTCAGTTTTATTGTTTGGTTCAATCAATAATTTTGACAGATTCATTCATTATTGATCTGCGACCAACTTCGGGTTGATATTTTAATTCTGTCTTCTTTTGTCAAGACATTATTTATCATTTTTACATTCATTATTTAGTATTTTTATTAAATAAATCTGAATATTTCATTTATTATGTATTGATACTTAATATAGTATAAAATAATCAATCCAAACTCTTTGTTTAATGGAGACTCTACAAGGGTGAAATTGAAATGAAAAAGGTTAAATTCAAAATGAAATAAGTTGAATTTGAATTGATAAACCTGCCTCAACTAACATTATAGGAAAATAAGTCGAGGTAGCAGTATTCGTCAGTAGAACAAAGAAATATAGAAAAAAATATATGATTCCTAAATAAAGAACCAATAAGGACTTCATACATCATTGTTCATACTGAGGAAGGCATTCAAATGTCGCATTTAGATCTCGAAACCAATTATTTTTTCTGATTTATTTATAAATTTTCAATGTGGAAGAATATTAAACTTAAAAAAACCGAAGAAAATATTTGAATACAATAAAACCTCGAATTTATATTATTGTTAAATGTCTTATAAGGAATAAAATGAACCATATTATTAGAATAATATTATGGATTACTATATTTACCTGAAGTCTTTGTAATAGTAAATCGATTGGTAGCAAAATTTTACTAGACAGCACAATGTAATCACAGTTTGAAGGGCAAAGCTCGCATGACATTCTGTATAGATTGGTAGCAGAAACCAGTGTCCTTCAAAGAAATATTACAATTAGTATAGAAATATTTTATTTCATATAATTTTGGATGGTAATAAATACATACTTAATTGACACATCGGTGAAATTATCCTTTTGAACGAAACCACCTGAGAGAATATCATTTAGTATTGCAAATCCATCCAATTTTTGCCAGGTAAGTTTTTCATTGACATTGAGCTAAAATGAGACATGGTTTTAATAATTGATAATTCAGAAACGGATTGCATAAGTTAAGATAAGTAATATTACCTGTTTATCCATAATCCGTGTCAATTCTCCTAAAAATCTGTCCAATTGATTGATATTTCCAGAACCGCTCAATGCAAAACTGTCATTTTTGTAGTTGCTGTTCTTACTGCTGACATCACTAAGAGACGAATGAACAGAACTACATTTTTTGGATTCCACAGACATGTCCTTAAGAGAGCTTATGCTCATGCTTTGCTTCAGATTGTTTTGATTCTGTCTATTAACAATACTTGCAATTTGATTAATAGATCGAGATATTTTACTCTTTGTAGAGAAAGCATCAACCACAGGATATTGATAAGTGGATTCATATTCTTGACCCCTGAGATAATATAATATAAATTAAATACATATAGTTATAAAATTCACATTTATTGTTTATAAATGCATACTTTGATATTATCCTCTGTTTGATCTTTTTTATCCTTTTCTTTTGCGATTTGTTCTTATCTCTTGAAACAGTCGTAGTCTCTTCTTCAACTGAAAAGGCATAATTTAATAAGTT
Organism: Agraylea sexmaculata; assembly: GCA_022606485.1. Taxonomy (NCBI): domain Eukaryota; kingdom Metazoa; phylum Arthropoda; class Insecta; order Trichoptera; family Hydroptilidae; genus Agraylea; species Agraylea sexmaculata. The sequence goes on along the minus strand of JAGTTH010000134.1, from coordinate 1,341 downwards.
TATAGGAAACACAAAATACAATTTATAAATAGTAAAATAATACCATAATCTTCTATATTAGGTAAAGATGCTGAATGTATTGTTGGTGACTTTTTAGTAATGTCAACTTGAGATTTTGGCCTTGTATGGATATCTGAATTCTAAAAAGAATAAAGTTCAAGTATATTTATATTATTAAGTTTTATTTATTTGTAAAAAAAAACAAACCTTCGTTTTGTTGTTATCTAAGTCTGTAGGAATATCAGTTCTCTGTGAAGATAACTCCAGTGCTCTTTGACGAATGAGAGAAATGGTCTGTTGATGCCGACGAGCAGTTTCTCTTTGCTTCAATGAAATCCTTTTCTTCAAAGCCACTGCAGATGCCCTTTGAGCTGCTAATAGTGCTGACATTCTTTCTGATCGTTCCCTTGCCTGAATATTTTATTTAATAAAATTTTCAAATATACTTTTAGAACATTTTACTCAACCTTTTCTTCAGCCAGCTGTACTCTTTCTTTTTCTTTTAACATTTGCTGCCTACCAACACGTTCTTCTCGTTGTCTTTTACTTTCCCTCATCTTGTCCAATTTCAAAATTCTTTCAGTTTCTAATGCTTTTCTTCTTTCTTCCACAGCAGCTTCCTTAGCAGCTTTTTCCTCCTGAATTATTAAAATTTAATTAATAGTAAGTAAAGACCGTAAATTTCAATTATATTTCCTACCAATCTTCTAAGTCTATCTGCTCTAACTTCTTTTAGTCTAAAAGTTTGTTCCCTGCATTGTTCCAAAAAATCATGTCTTTTATTTTCAGCTTCCAATTGCTTTATAAAAGCAATTTCTCTAAGTTTTTCATCTTCGTCATGGGCTTTTCGAACAATATCCTAAAATTTCATATGAATTGTATTTTTTTTAAATGGATTTAATAAAATTTTGTACTTTTATTCGTTGATCTCTATTTTCTGCTGCTCTTTGAAGTCTTTGTTCCATTCTAAGTCGTTTTTCTTCAATGAGTTGTTCTCTGGCTGACTATAATTTTAAAGCAAATTCACAGATTATACAAAAAAAAAAATATGAGTAAGAAACAAAATAAAATATATACCAACCTTAACGTCTTCCACACGAGTTAGCAACTGGTGAAGTTTACTACTTTTTTCTTTTTGCAAAGCTCTACGATGTTGTTCTGCTCTTGCTTGTTTTGCTTGATATCTACAATTCATATTAATATTTATAACCATCAATATTTTCAATAGATTATGATTAACCTCTTCAATGTTTCTTGTAAGCTTCCTCTTCGTCGCATACTATGTGAAAGTTTTGCATGCAACTGTTGAGCCCTCCCTGAAACATTGTTATATAAAATTAA
>JAGTTH010000133.1:0-15666 GCA_022606485.1 Agraylea sexmaculata | reverse complement strand
ATATATATAATTAATCATAAAAGGAAAGCATATTGATAAATAAAAATAATTGGATAATTTGAAAGAATATCTTGCACAAAGAAATTGTGATTTAAGTTTTCTCTCACGCTTTCTTCCCTTTCACGTCGTTCCTTCTTCCACATTTCTTCACACCGCCTTTCTTCAAAAATCCCGATGAAATATTGTTACCTGACCTCTGCAATCTCGGACTTTCTTGTAACCCTGTTCCTTCTTTGACATATATTCAACCACTTCTATCCGACACCACCTGCTCGAACACACATTCAATGTTCTTTGTCTCCGTGTAATACTACAATAATTATTGTTTAATATTAAACACAATGACCGCTAATGTATATCATCAGAAAGCTGGGGTGTAGGAGATGTCAAGTTTGATGTATTACCAGGCTTGGTTTACATAAAACCTCATCGCCAAAGACTTGATGTTGTCTAAGTTACGTTCCATTTTCCACAAGAGCAAACAATCTAACCAGGAATGCCACTTCTATGCATCATACAATATAAGTGACTCTAGCAATATTTATAAAACGACGAAAATAATCTCTACACTTGTTATAACTGGATCATATTATATGATTTATTAAAATCATTTTATAAAATATGAGACGTTCTGTTTCATAACTCAACATTGACCTATTTTGTCTTGAAATTATGTATTTGACTGGAGGAAATTTCGACAATATTTGGTTTCACCAAAAATCTCACATTAGCTTTTATACAAAAAAAGGAGAGCTGTGATATCACTTTTATTAATGCACTATAATAAGACAACTATTGTATAAAATAAAAAAAGGCATTTTCATTTATAATTAATCAAACCTAATCTCGAGAAAGATTGTTAAAAAAAATACGTATAATAGTTTTGAAAGTGCGTATAAACTAATTCAACATTAATTTTTGTTTAATAAATTTTTCATTTTGCTATTTAAATATAAAAATTACGCATTTTTTATTACTTTAATAGACAGAAATGTTCGAAAAATGGCTACGCACGGCCAATGAATCCATACACAAGAGTTTTTTGTAGTATCCAGTAGACGGTTAAGAAATTATCATTTTTTAATAATGTTTCTTTAAGGAACTGATTGTTTGAATTTGGATTACAAAGTTTAATATCGGTAAACGATTTAGAATGTGTATTTAATTATTTTAACACATAAGTTCAATACGAGAGATTAAGATAAAACAAACAAGAAATAGAAGTAAGTACCCAAATGTAAATTCAACTTCTGAAAATCCATAAACAGTGTTTCATTTTGTTTATTATAAAAATGAGTTATTTTACTTACATCTCTATATTTCAATCTGAACTACTTAAGTATATAAAATAATAAATTGAATTAATTACTACAGTACAGACGAATATGTCTGCTAATACTAATTTTATAGTAAACTATATAATAATTATAATATACACATAATAAATAGAATGTATAATTTTTGGTTTTATATTCATTTATATATAGATTATAATACTATGGTTTAACATTTTCAAATATGTAGAGTAAAAAGGAATCTTACTCATTAACATATATTTAACCGTGTTAATTTGATGAACTTTTAGAAGGGTTTTGGCAATTCAAAATATTACAGCACATGGTACAACAAGCTATAATATTTTAAATAAGGATTTAATGAAGATAAAATAAAATATAAAAATATGTTCTTTTGAGCAGAGCCGTTTCCATTCAACATTGCTATAAATTTTACGCCAGTCCAATTAAAATAGTACATAATTAATGAGTTTCAAGTTACGAGAAAAATATTTTGCTCAAGGTGTTCAGAGAATTGGACTCTGAAAGTTTACTAATTGAATATTGAAATTGATCTTTGTCTCGTCTTGAATTTAAAATAAAATAAACTATGATCTGTGTTGTAATAGAGAAGGATAATTAGGTATACATTTGTTTGTCGTCCCTGTTAACCGTTCGATCCCCAATACAATTTTATGTTCGCACTGTAATTAACAGTCGATTGGGAACCACACACTGTTTAAACGAGTCTATTTAATATGCTAACCTTATCAAAAACAAGAAATAACGACGCATAATAAATATTTATTAGCAAATAAAATCCACACAAGAAATAGTTTCACTTTTTTTTCAATTAACTCCCATCGCTAACTTCGGCCTCGGCGATGGAAATTTCAATTTTCTATATAAAGCGTTTTCGATTAAAAACACAAGTTTCAAACAGTCGATCGAAGCTTTCCTCTCGTATAAAACCCAATCTCTAGTTAAGAGTTTTGTCTTGGGAACTATGCTATTGTGCAACATCCAAGACGTTTCGTTGAGTTGTTCATTCGAAAAGTTCATCCGCACTATTCTAAATAAACTCTCGTTGAACTGAAAATTGATTAAATTATATTTATTTTGCATTGATAATTAGGTAATCATCCAAATTTGCTATGTTATTTAAACATGAAAATTAATACATACACAGTATTTTATAAGTATATGTACTTTAAATGAAAGAATTTACTAAAAAATACGTGCTTAAGTAGCCTTATGAATTTTTAAATTATTCACATTTCAAGCTTCATTATTTTATTTTTTCTATTCAGAAATCACATTAACCTATGATGATTGTCTGCATTATAAATGTAATTAAACCATTATAATTTTAGCAACATAATATAGATATTCTATAGTATATTTAATATTAAATATTCTTGCCATATTCACCCAAGCTGTGATTTTTTAATAATGATCTTCTCAAAACATGTACAATTTTTCAAATTCATTAAAAGATTTATATATAAATATTATGATAATTTTTTTGAATGCCTAATTTTTACACAAATTTGTTTTTATGCTGAAACTAGGGTAATTTTAATTGAAATTTTCAATTTTTTAATGTTTCTTGGTGTTCTGCTTGGTTTTTTTAATAGAACGGTAATAAGTTGTGTATTTTTTCATTCAGAAGATGTTTGAATTTTCAAAGTAAATTATAAATAAAATAATTTAATACGGTTTTCATACGATGACAACACTTAATTTATTTTAATAAATACTGTTTTTTGAAAATTGTCAGTTATTTTGCATTTTTAAATATCTCTAAAAATAATAAGAAAATAATTTAATATTATTATCATTGAAATACCCGTTTGAGGATTTTAGATATGTATTAATCGAAGTAAAATAATTATATAAAATATTATTCTTCCACCTGGTAACACTGTTGAGGGATCCGTACACACATATAACATACACACACGCTCAACAATTATATTAATAATGATTGTAGAAAAATTACACCATTTTAACATAGAAAGATTTTTTGTACTGATAGCCTTATAATCTTTATCCAATTGTTAAATGAAAGTTCATTGAATAAGGAGACGATTTATTAATTAATCATTGGTGTTTTCAGTCGTGTCACTTTTTCCAAGAATGTTTTTTTTATTGGTCGTCATAGTGAAACAGGGCAAACTCTATCCGGACTACGAATAAATATTGAAATACTCGAGTGTTTGGCATGTTTTTGTCTATGTGCTACTATAAAATAAACGAAAACTAGTTTGAATGGAAACTATAGCCGAGTCTCTTCGAAAGTGTGAAGTTTGCGTGGTATGCATAAGTAGTTAGTTCGTGATAGAATGATGATCAATACATTTGGTAAGTTTGTTTTCGCCGAGTCGATTGTGTACTGAAGAAGGCTTTATTTTGCAGTGTCCACAACTGAGGTAATCCAGGGAGGCTTCGCCAGGTTACCTTGCGATGTCAGCACAACATTACCTGGGGATAGAGTATCGCTGGTCATATGGTACAGAGAAGGACGCTTATCTCCTATTTACAGGTATGTTACATTTTATATAATCACTTAAACCGACCACTCATTAAAAATATTATCAACCACGAAGCTTTTTATAATCCGGGCCGTCTCCGCTCTCTGCAAGATTAAATACTCGACGGCTGACAAAGTCACCCTTGATTATTTTGCAATCATTTTAATTTCATTCATTATATATAATGGCACTCTAATCTCAAACACTGCCCACAGAAAAGAATGGACTTAAACACTTAAAATGATACTTTACTTCTAATTAATATATTTTTTTATATTTGAGAACATAAAAAGTACAACATGCGCATTTGTACTTTGGATATACAATATATTGTAATTTGTTTATTTAATCGAAAAATTTCATTATTCATATTATACAAAACATCTTATAAATGAGATTTTAATGTGACATTAGATATAACATTTACAGATATGAAGATTAATAAACAATAACAAGAATAGACTCTGCATTAATAAAAAATAATAACAAAGTATTATGCTTAAAACTTAATAACAGATTGATTGGGTAAAACCAAATTTGAATCGAATGAATTATTTCAAAGTTATTAAATTATCTAATGATATCAAATTTGGAAGTTGGTAAAATAGACTTACGTTTGGTCGAATCATATTTGGTTTTATTTACATTACTTAAAATCAGGTTAGTCAAGAAGTTAGTCATTTTAATGTATTATGAATAGTTACAATCAAAATACTATAATATATGATTTTAAAAGAAATTAAACCAGATTAACGTACAGCTATGTCTGAATAAAATAAAATAGTCCGATTTCCTGGATTGTAAGGTACGGTAAATACTGATTATTAAGTCGGTAAGCTGTGTAACTAGTAATAGTTAGGATCACTTACAAACAATTAACACGTTGTTGTTTATAAAAAACCTTCTCAAAAAGCACCTTGATTTTAATAAAATATTTAACCTATTAAATGAGACTTTTTAGAAATAGTAAAATGGTCCTATTTGACCGGCAACTAATGTAGATTCATCTATTATCCATAACACATTTCGACGGGCTCGACTAAGAGTAATATGACTCGGGATATTACCTTTTTAACTTTTTCTCATTTTATTATTTAATAAATTATTGCGCATATTCTGACAAAAAATCACGATTCTAGTGCTTAAATTGAGAAAGATAGGTTTTTTCTTATGAGGTACGTTTCGAGTTATCGCCCACGGGAGAAAAAAATTGACGCTCGAATAATACGAACGGAGACATCGCCTTCTTAGTCGTTCATTTGCTAAACACTGGAGGCGATATCTTCAGGTAGCTTAGTCTTCATTGCGCACACCGACACCATATACGTGTGAACAATCATGTGTGTATTAGTAACCAATAAGACACGGCTATGACTCCCCACCACCATCACTATCAGTCCCTTTCTTCCTGCCTTATAATACTCATACAATACTCACCAACAATTACACATTTCAAAAAAAGATTCAAACATTTCAGGGATGGCACAATACTTCTTCTTCTTCACGATCACTTGTTTAAACTCTACTTTACTAAAAATAATTTCATTTTTAATAATAATTTAATATTATTATTTCAAAAACACATTTTTCAGTGATAATATTAAATAATAAAAGTTATATTTTTTTAAAGTGGTCGAAACAAAGACTCCCTGCTTTGTAATAATATTGGTGGATTATCAACACTTTTGAAACCAAAAACTATAAGTGGTTCTTGGGTTTTACAAATATTTCCAACAGGTGTGTTTTTATCAACAAAATCAACATAATGATGAAATACCCTTTTATTTGTATTATATTCAAACAAAACTGCAATTCCAATAAATACGATAATATAAAGTAGTGAGTATTATAAGAATAGAGTTCCTATGGTCTTATTCAGTGAAGTGGTCAAGTCATATGGCTATTGTATTGTGAACATAATATATTACTAATATCCTAATTTACCGGTTGCATTTTTATTTAAAAACTTGCCACTAAATATGTTCCCACATATGTGAGATGTTTAAAAAATTTTTTTTTTTCATTAAATAACTATTATTCTCTATTATTATTAAAATAGGGTATTTTGACATAACAAGCTGAAAATTTGTAGAAACAGTTATTTTTTTTCAATAAATCACACAGAGGCTTCGAAGTTTATTATTAGCTGCAACTAAACAAGCGGATGACAAATAATACTATCGTCATTTTAAATTATCAATATTTATTTCATTTACTGATTATTTCAATTAAATAACCATTCTTAGAATTCATACATTCATTCATTGTACCACAAATACCTCGGACATCGTTCAAGTGGTTTGGTAAAAACACTTTTATATTAAATTGAACTGATATTTCTGTTTAATTGATTTTTTTAAATCCAAAAACCCTCAAGTACCTGATATTTTTCAAGGGCTTATTCACTCTTATAATTATTGTGTGATATTTTTCAAAAAGTTTCAGTATTCTTTAGACTTTCAACGCCATAACATTATTTTTTGTGTATTTCTATAAGATCAGACGACGGGACGGTAATACAATTTTAAATATAATAGCTGATTTGTGTTTTATTTGTGAGAAGTCAATATTGAATAGTGATTTTGTTAATTAAGTGTGTGGTTTGAAAACTTTAAAAACTTCTATAAAATGAATAGCGGAAATTTTCCCATTAATATCAGTCAGTGCACCTCGTAAAAATAGCAGCGATGACAAAAAATGGAAAATTATCGACACAAGGTCAGTAACGCAAGTAATCTAGAATTTAAAGACAATATCATAAAAATAGTAGAGAAACGAAAGGAATAAAATTTTTTGGAATCGTCCACTAGTTACTATAATCATAGTTAGATAATCATAAATAATATAATAATTCAATGAAGGAGATTTATATTTATAATGAAAAATATCCTTAGTATATTACGTATATGCGAAATGTAATGTATGAACTAATTAAAAATACAAATTATTAATTGTAAATGATTTTATAACTGCATACTTGGTATTATTGAGTGAGTATTACAGGTAATCGTACAACAATCTCAATATCCCAATGTAGTGTCATATCAGCTAAAGCGAGGATAGACACTTATAATGATAAAATGATAGGAAGAGCTAATAAAATTATGTCACATGCGATTCAATATTAATGTATGAGAAAAAGTATACCAATAAAACCATTTTTTTCAACAGAGTGAATGAATATCTTTACCATTTGTCTTTATTTGAATTGATGTTTGAGAAAAAGCATTATATTTTGTTATCTGTATTATATTCAAACAAAACTGCAATTTCTATAAACACTATAGAGTATGGTCATATTAAGTGAAGTGGTCAAGGAATGAATGCTTAAAATAATATCAGTTGGGAAACCTAGTCACTTGAGATATTCCAATGCTTATCCTAATTTACCGGTTGTATTTGTGTATATTTATTTATTTTATTAAAGGTAGTGGTGGAGTGTCTCTATATGAAGCAGGTAATAGTAGTGATATTGGCTAGTAGTAGTAGTAGTAGTAGGTATAGTAGTATAATAGATATTGTGGGTGTGTGCGTGTCGGTGTAGTAGTGTGTGTGAGGGAGCTAGGATGAGAGTGTGTGAGTGTGATGCATAGTAGTGTGTGTGTGATGCATAGTAGTGTGTGTGTGACTTATCATCTCCAAGTATTTCAAGAAGGACATTGAAGACAGCGATAACTCCGTGTATCGCCTTCCCGTGCGCTTCCCCTCCGCAAATCTTCCCTACAAGAACAATTTTTAGCTTGCCCCCTTATAAATATTGCATTATTACATATTTAAAAAATACTCGTATGTTGATAACACAATGGGGCACGTTTTTCCGAAAACAGTGAAACGATATAAAATTTGAATAAAGAGATATTAAATAAAAACCTTAAAAAAACGGTTTTTCGGCCGTCCTGTAAAGTTGTGTTTTTCGACTCATCGCCGTCTTAGCGGAGCCCGTCGATTTCATGTCAATAGAAGGTATTTAATCGTAAACTGTTATATTTTAAATGTTATACCCAAAAAGCCCCTGCGGGCGAAAAAAAAATTAATAAAAAATGAAAATCATATTTTTCTATGTAATCCGCAATTCATCGAGGTTTTGAATGAATTCTAACAAAATATATATCAAAACGTAGTTGATCTTCATTAATATGTAAGCTAGATCACCGATAGAAAATGAATAAACAAGTTTGTAAAAAAATATAATATCTTATATCAATAACAAAGTATACTGGCCTAGTTATTTTAACATCAGCAGTAAATTTTAAGCTTTATTTTAGTAATGATGTAATAGATGTGATTGTCAAAAGGATCGCGTTAATGTCGCGTGAAGTTGTCTGAGTCTGAGAGTTTAGATAAGTTGTTAGTGTGGTCTTAACTCAAGTGAGCTAATTTTCAGCTTCGACGCTCGTGACACCAAACTATCGAAGGGAAATCATTGGTCAGACAAGAATATCCTCGGTGATAGAGCTTCCTTCAAGGCCGGAGCTAAACCGACTGCTGTGCTGACTCTAGAACAGGCCAAAGCTAACGATAGTGGAGCATACAGATGCAGGGTTGACTTCCAAAAGTCCCCCACTAGGAATCACATGGTCAACTTGACAGTTATACGTAAGTCACTATTATTATCATCAAATCCACTTAATTTTAATATAATCTTGTTTTCAGTACCTGTTGAAAAGGTCGCCATTTTAGACCAACAAGGCTCTCACATCCCACATTATATTCTTGGACCGTACAATGAAGGAGCAGCTGTAAATATCGTATGCGTCGCCACCGGAGGTGAGTCTTAAAATAATCATTTTATACTATTATAAATCATGATTCGACTATTTCAAATAAAAAACTAGTCACCCCTGATAATAAATATTCAATAATAAATGCTGGGAACCATTACATTTACAAGCAATTAAAAATTAAGTGTGAATTTCATCAGTCGATAATGGGAATGATTACCCATTTAATACTTAATCACACCATTTCCAATATCTATATTATATTACAATTTCTTTATTTAATTTGAATTTTACATTGTTCATATAATACAAAACATCTTATGAATTAGACTAAGAAGCGACTAGAAAACACGCCGCGGCCTATGTGGGGTCTTTGCGGACCCCATGTAAAAATATTTAAATTTTAATATTTTTATACTTTTTTGCATAAAACGATTTATCTAATAAATAATATATATTATGTTAAAATTAGATTTCCGTGATTTTTTTAATTGTACGGCGAGACAAGTGAGACTGACGTAACAATGTGTGCAGTATCTAAGGCTGTATGTGAGGGGAGATACACGCTGTTTACGAGGTACTCCCAAATAATACACACTCGCATACATAATTATATTTGTGTGATGCATGCGTGATGCAAACAGCCGCAAGTAGTCCCTTATTACAGAAAATATGTGATTAAATGATTAATTTTAATCACACGTTATATTTTATGAACTCTATCTATCTAATATTTTTTTAAGGAATACGCGAAATTTAAAAGGATCATAAATATTAGCGTCTTTATGATGAAAAAACTATATTTTTTTGTCTCTCTCGGACCTCGTTCAGCCCTGCTTGGGATATAGAAGCTGGCTTCAAGTAGTTGATTGTAAGAGTTCCTATTTGATTTCAACCAGCTTTGTATTCCAAGTTAAGTTCCAATTATTAATTGAATTGGAGACTGTTCACTTCAGATTATATATTGTGTATATTTAGCAACAAAAACTGTTTATTTATCTAATAAGAGAGAGAGTATATATATATATATATATATATATACATATATATATATATATATATATTATGGTTATGTATATATATATATATACAGAGATATATATATATATTAAGGTATATATATGGTTAAGGTGAAGCGCAATGTGCTGTAGATAATAGATGAATTTAAGAAAGCCAAGCCGTGTCAAATGAAAAATCATTTTAATTACTTTCAAAAAATGAAATTCTTAAAGGCTAAATATTTACGGGCTCTTTTGAAAAGGTATTTTGTGACGCAAACAAACAGCGTTAATTCATTAGCTTTAAGAGTAAATCTGTTTAAATAAACTAAAAAGTTGTATTGACTAAAGTACCGAAAACCTTCCTGAATATCGTAATATATAGAGAAGAGATATATATATATATATATATATATATATATATATATATATATTATATATATGCGTATATATATATATTTGCGTTCAGAAATGATGGACAATTGTCAGATATTAACTATATTTAAACAACTGTGAGGGATGTTTTAAAAGAGATAATAATTTAATAATATGCACATGTGACACTCTCTCTGTCTCTTATATCATACAAGATGACAAGCCTATGTAATGACATGATGTTAATGACATGTTATAATATAAGGCAAGGCGGTGGCAACAAGATCTCATTTGTGGACTGGTGGCTGTTTATAATCCGTACTCGGCTGAAGGCACAAGACAATTTAAGCCAGCCTCTGTACCGGATATCCGCTTCAGGCTTGTTCCTCTTCTTCATAAAAAAAATAAACTACATCCTCCGGGACAACATACAAATCCATAGGCTTTCCTTTTAACGCTGCCGCCTCATCACTACGCCTACTCCATCATACCTTCAAATCCGGCTACATTATGTATTCACCTTTAATACTTTTCCTAATTAACATTATGTCATGTAAAAAATCTGGTTATATTATTAATATATTTTATTTTGTACCATAGTCCCTATTTCTTTATGTATGTATATTACCAGCGTAATAGCTCGGGAGATAAGAAGCGTTGCTACAAATACTGTGGTCATGGGTTCAAATCCCACTCAAGTCAAGAATTTTTCAATTGATTTGATCGGTTATTACGATCGATCGTCTTGATCCAGGTTTACTATGATTTCCTGTATTGTAAGGTAAACTAAAGTCTATGGGCTGTGTAACTAGCAATAGTTAAGATCATCGATAGATGTTTTTATGTACTGTTTGACTTTTAAATATGAAGGTTCTATTGTAAGTTTTGATTTCTTTTTTACTTTAAAGTTGTTTTTTTTTTAATCAGAAGAAGTTTGAAATTTCAAAGTATCTTATAAATAAAATAATTTAATACAGTTTTCATATGATGACAACACCATCACAATATTTAAAAAGTGAGTTTCCCGATAAATGAAATGAAAATGTTTTTTGAGAAATGTCATTTATTATGCATTATAAAATATCTCTAATATTATAATTAATCATTAAAATATCCGTTATGAGATTTTAGATATGTATAATAAAATAATTATGTAAAATATTATTGTTCCATCTGGTAACACTAACACCTGTCATGCGTCACTCGGTTTGAATATTATTTATAAAATTAACAGTTTACGATTAAATACCTTCTATTGACAGTGACATGAAATGTATAATCTACATTAGTTGCCGGTCAAATAGGACTATTTTACTATTTATTTTGATAGGTTAAATGATCGTTTAAAATCAAGAGGCTCTTTGAGAAGGTATTTTAGACGCAACACTATGTTAATTGATTATTTTTGGAGAGGAAACTTTTTAAATAACTAAAACTTGTGATTGATCATACCGAAAACTTTAATATCGTATTATATATATAACAGAGTATATATATATATATATATATATGTATATATATATATATATATATATATATATATATATATATATATATATATATATATATATACATAATATAAAGTTTGTGGTAAATTAGTAAAAGGCATAGCTTGGCATTTGATCTACGAACATGAAAAATAAATAAAAGATGATCTCTGATGAAATTGATTTACTATAAATGTATTATTAATGCGGGTCAGTATTCAAATCCCATGCGATGTGTATTAAAATCGTACCATCGATCTCACTCTCTCGCTTATATAATTCAATAATAATCGATTCCCATAATATTGAAATAATTGGGGCTAGAATGTTCAAAAGACAGTACATAAGCAGCGTGTAGTAATCTTAAAGGTTATAGAGCAAAGCGAGCGCTAAGGAGCGAAACAAAAACGTTTACAAATTCATTGGAATCCGCGAGTGCGATTAAGCCAAGGGAGGCTGGATGCGTAATCCACAACCCCCAATCCTCAAACTCCAACAAAACCTTGGTATGGAAGCAACCCTCTGGCAAATTCACCTCATAATCTTAAATCTCCATCTAATCCTCAACGCGCGCGCATATTTACGTGTACGTGTACGCGTAAGGCCCGTCCCATTCTTCAGATAAGCCGCACATAATTGTTTAAATTTTCATACAAATACCTAATGTACATGAATATTGAAAGGCCGATCGTGACGGGTCTATATAGGTGTATTAAAATTAAATAAATAAGCCCCGGACCACAAGCCTGCTTAAGTCGCAAACTAAACACTCGTAGCTGTTGAACAAACTGATGTTTCACTTCACTTCAAAGGTGATACCTTAGATGGAGAATTTTAAATGATATCTGTACTAATGCAACATGCATATTTTATTTATTATTTGAATAAAAACCTGCGTTTTATAATAACACCAATTGAAACCAAAACCTATATTTTAAATACTACAAAATATTTTATTCTGTTATGTAGATATACATGGTGGACTATTTTAGGGGGTGGTAGGGTATCGCAAGAATATTTTTTTATTGTTAATTAAAAATTAAAAAATAATATAATATGTTTATAGTGATTATATTGGAATCAGCTGTTTTTGTGAAATACTTCATAATAAAAAAAAAAACAATATTTATTTATTAATTATATTAATTATACGCCCCAAGGAGCTTTTGTGAGAGGCTTTTTTATACACAACAACGTGTTAATTCATTAGTGATCTTAACTATTACAGTTATTACAGTTAATAATCAGTATTTACCTTACAATACAGGAAATCAGAGTAAACCTGGATCAAGACGATCGATCGGGATTTCAATAATATTATTCCCGTAATAACCGATCAAATTAATTAAAAAAATATATATCGGTAGTGATATATTCAATTATAATCATATTTATCTGATTTTTTTAAATATTTATTACCTATTATTTAATATTTTGTTAACTTACACTGTATATGATATTTATTATCTGAGACATTTACATTTTTTTTTTATTTTATCCAATCGAATCTTCAGCTCAATTTATAATGATTAATAATATCTTGAATTTGTGAGAAATATTTATTTTGTGTATATACACTTCATGGGGCTTTTTGGCAAGGTTTACAAATAATTTTCTGTCAATAATTTTAACCAACTATTTGTAGTTACACAGGTCATTGACTTATGGGTTTTTATTTTTGTTCCCCATTCTTTCTATAATTAAATACTATTACTCATGTCAAATTTAAATAAAACATTCTCATGTTAGTTATAGGTAAAAAAAGATGTAAACACTCTGTACACTTAAGTCTATTTCCAAAGATGTATTGTTCTATCAATCAATGTAAAAACTTATGTTAATAAAGAAATTGTAATATAGGTCATTGACTTAATAATCAGTATTTAACTCACAATCCAGGAAATCAGCGTAAACCTGGATCAAGCCAATCGATCGCGATTTTATTAATATTATTCTCGATCTCCCAGTCGTAATAACCGATCAAATTTCATCGTAATAACCGATCAAGAATTCATTTTTTTTTTACTTGAGCGGGATTTGAACCCATGACCACAGTATTTTCATTACGCTGAATATTATAATTTTGTACAACACCTTAAATTATTCTCAGCTAGTTCAATTCCACCCTGTATATTATTATGAAACATAAAACAATCGTTATCAATGTAATTTTCTAATTGACAGGGAGTGGTTGTTTCCTTTTCCGACGGTGACTTTTTATTGGTGTTTTATTAGAAAGCGGTGCGCTTTTAAGCAAAGTCGATGAGAACATCAATCACTGATATTCTCCATCTTTACTTCGCGAAGCTGTTTTTGTCGGCTTACAAAATTTCCGTAATGTGTTAATTGGTTCTTTGTTTGTTCTTCTTCATATTTCGTTCGTCTCGTATGCTGAAAAACACCCGAAACAACAAACAATAAAGGCAATAAATATCTTCTTGACGCGGCACTGTGCCTAGTATTGTTACCACCAGGTGAGCTCGTCATCGCAAATAATATTTTGTATTTTTTATCGCAAACCTCACCCTTTGTATCGAATTAAATGAGTCTGAGATGTTTCTGTTGTTGGGATCAAATTGAATTTTCAAATTTATTTCCGGCATTCTATAAAACCTATAGGAATTAGGATAAATAAGTGTTAAAATTATGTATCGTTTAATTAAATTTAAAAATAATTATGAATGAATATTTCCGCTGTGTATATGTAACTAATATACACATATGGGTTAAAAATTGTTTTTATAATAAATAATTAATATTATTAAATCTAACAAAATAATAACGGAATGTAACGGATGAATAAAATTGATCATAATTATTATTATATACAAAAAAATATAGAAATTCCACTGATTTTGGCAAAATTCTACACTGAAGTTAAAGATCGATAATTCCTAGCTTGACATCATCAATGATAAAATCCAAAATTGAAATATACAACATTATGCAAACAAATTTATAATTAGTGAGGTTTCTAGATAAACTAAACAATAAAGAATGTTAATATAATATTGTTGTGATATCAGTTGAACAAATCAGAGATTTCACATACTATTAACATTATGTTAAATTATATTTAAGCAAAATAATTCTGACAAAAATGTATTAACCTCGATACACTAACAGTCTCTACTCTATACTCGAGTCTAATATAATGTTAAAGTAAATATAAAATATTGTTGAATGTTTTTTTTAATAACGGATAACACGGATAAAATCTAAAAAAAAAACACATACATAGATGATCTCCACAATATTGTGAATTTACCTATGTTTTATGCTTAAACCCACATTACCAGAGTACGCCAAATGCCATTTTGCCATTTCGCTACCTTATAATGCTATTTTTTGCAGATTTGAGAATAAAAGCTCCTTTTTGTCAATTTTGGCAAAAAATCCTTATTAAATACCACATTTATACTCTTTTCAACTAGATTTTTTGACTGATTTGATTAGACTCTATTTCAATTCATCTATTTGTATTCAGGATAAACTTTCACTTAATAGAAATATGTATTTATAGAGGATGTAAGATATCGATTTTTAATAATATATCATCAATAATGTGACCCTAAAAGTGAAGAATATTTTTTATAACACCCTTTTAAATACTTTATTTGATCCGATTTTTATTAGAGTTAAAATTCCATAACATCAGTGTTCATTTTATTGTATTTTAGTATTTAAACAATATCATTAATTTATTAAAAAATGTAACTTCTTAAGCAATAATATATAAATCTTGTAGTTTGAATATCAAAATCAATTTATTTGTGATTTATTTATACTATTTTCACAAATAATTTTTCAGAAAAGTGAAATGTAAGTGCCACAACAAATAAGCTATTTTTTTAAATTTAAAGTGCCATTTTTCCAAATTTTTTTAGAGCTACTTTTCATAAAAATTATATCCACATTTTGATGGACTCTGTTTATTACATACTATTAAATAAATAAATTTAATAAAAAAGCTTTTTAAGACAATGTTATAATTTCAGTACTTTAATACAACTTATCTACTAATGAATCTAAATCAACTAAAATGTCACCATTATAAAGCGCAGAATACAATTTACAATATTCTGCATATATATAATAAATTTCCTCTGATAATAACAGTAGTTTTTATGTATTTCGAATGCTTTTATAAATATACGTATGTATGTTTGTGTAAAGGCAAATAAAATGAGTTGTTACTTGATTCGCAATCGAAGAAGATGAAGATTTCTCACCGGATATTAAACAAGCGTTGTGGAGTCACAGATTAAGTATCAAAT
>JAGTTH010000132.1:0-16399 GCA_022606485.1 Agraylea sexmaculata | reverse complement strand
TCTCTCACAAAAAATCTTGTCACACAATTTGATAGTAGCACATAAAATGTATAAAATTCATTACATTACTTGCGTTTCTTATATCGAAGTAAATTTTATTTTATGTACAATTTTATATTTATTTCAATTTCTTTATTAAATTATAATTTTACATAGTTTCACAATATATACCCATTCACAATTTTATATTCGATATTGATTAAAGGATAACATGATGATATTTACCTGGTTTGAGGCTTATATGCATTTTATAATACTTATGTATATCGTAGTGTTCGTCGTAGCATTCAGTTATTTGTCGTAGCATCGAGTTGTCCGTCGTAGCGCATTAAGGATGAACAACGGCTGTAGAAAGAATAATAATAAAAATAAATATATAAAATGAAATAGTCCTTTTGAATTACACAGAATTAAATAAACGGTAAAATCGTAAAGCACCAGAATATTTTATTTGACATGAGTGATGATTTTATATGTTTTATGTTTTTTATAATCCCCAGTAAAAATAATTCTATATGTAAATTCATGCAAAATAACGTTAGCATTGTAAAAAAATATTAGGATTGTACTTGCGTGTATTGTTTTTAAATAATTCTTGCCTTAATGAGCATTAAATCAATTTTAATCCGCTGACTTATATTATATCTTGAAACGGATTCATGGATAGCCGCAGGAGGTCAGAATTTAATTTAAAATTTGACTTGTAAAATTGGTCAGACTTGAAGGCGCCGTAAGTGTTTTCTTTTAATTTTCCACAGAACCTTAGCGAGGCAGCTTTTTAATCAGTCACGTCTTAGGCCTAATGTAGAAAAATAATTTCTTCATGATTTAATGCTCCGAGAAAACGAACGTTAATTAACATCAAGATAAGAGATAACACTGCGCAGAGCTTATTTAATTATTCAGTGTCTAAATTGCTGTTTATGTAAGAAGTAAATGCGCAAATCAATGTGATTGTTATTATTTTTTTCAAATAGTAAATTTTTAATGAAGTAAAAAGGATGTCGTTGATGGTGGAAATGTTTCAAAGTGCCTTAATCTGTTTCTGGTGGTTCACTGAAAATATGATAACACATTTCCTATTCACAACTCCAATATTCATACAACCTTCCTTGTTTCACCTTGCGAAACAATCTAAAATACATTTTGTACTGAACAAATTACACTTGCACAGATTATACATTCATTGAAATTGTACGAGTGTTATGAGAACCTGTTTGGTGGGAATTTTTAATTATTATTCGTATTTATTAATTACTTTACAAGTACAGGCGAAAATCAGATTCAAGTGGTCGTGTTTATTGGAAAGTCTGCTTTTTATAATGTTTTTTTTTATATTTTGGTCCATAATTAAGTCAATTTTTCCTTGAAAACGAATACCAAAATCAGCAATAAATTATTTTTATTATTATAATATAAAAACCATTAATTTAATATGAGTAATATATAAACTTACCTACATGAATTTTAATGAAAAATACCTAGTTAATAGACCACATAGAAAAGTATAAAGCCGTTAAATTATTAATGTCTACCATTTATGTTTTTTCTTTTTAGAGGAAATTTCAACAGACACTGAAACTGAGGATAGATAAATGAATATTTGTCATGATTGGTCACATAATAATTTAAATTAAATACGCTCGTGATTACAGAGTAGATAAAAATAAAAAAAAGCAAACGATATGAAATAAAAATATTGTGGAGATAAGAAAAGTAAAGAATAATTTACAATATCTTCGTCGCTTCTACAAAACCTTTGTAGGTGGCAGAATTGGTGGAAAAGACAACACCCATGTAATTCCGCAAATTCGTTCTCAAGTCGTTGGAAACTATTCAAAGAAGAATGGAAGAGATAATTGGATATTATGAAGATAGATATATTATCAACAACCATGATTCGTCACTAAATAATAACAAAAAATAGACAAATATAATATTAATGACATCTATTGATTTATTTGCTGTGCAGAAGGAATTTTCACTTAACTGATATAAAAAAAATCATTGAAAATTTCACTTAAAAATCAGAGTACACCTGGATCAAGGTGATAAATCCGGAATTTTTACTATGAAATCTATTAGAATTATGTGGTAAATTGTATATTTTTTTCTAAAATGTATACAATTATATATAATAATTAAATAATGCATATATATATAAGTTAAGTTACAATTCTAAAATGATAATAATTCTCTTTGGTATGGTAACTAGTATTGTAGAGGGACCACAAATATAGGGTTGTACTATTCAAAGCAAAGGTACTCCTCTGTGGTTTTTGTAATACACGATTATATTATTACGTTATGTAAATTTAACACGTTTCTATTACAATAAGTATTTTCACTAAATGATGACCTAAAAGCGAAATATTTAGCTTAATAAACTTGCTGAAAAAACCTTCATTTGGAGTACGATAAAAAAATGCGTTTGGTATATTTTCAAGAATTGAATGGTATATTATATTTTAAATATGACACAAGGATTTCCACGTTGACTTAAAATCTAGCTGAGGGGTGACATTTTTTTAAATATTATTTTTCAGACGTGTCCAATCTGATAATATTTTATAAGACTGTCCTTCTAATATTCCATTCAGAATTTTTTTTGGTCTTTGCTATTTGACATTAATGTTTACATTATAATTTGCTTGAACGCTTTATCCCAAGACTCCTGGATAGGGTTGAAAATATTTGAAATGAAAATTGACCAAATATTTAATGTTAAGGAAATATGTACTGCTATTCTAGGAATATTGTAGATAAGCAAAATACGGAATGGAAAATATTTTCATTAAAGAAACAAAATTTCGTATGTTAATATAATAATTAGAATTTTGTAAGAAATTACGCAAGTTAAAAGTCGCTTTGTTAATCCGAAAAAAAACAGGTATGTAATAAATAAAAACGTAAAAAAATATATGAATTCATGATAAATTTTGTTTCGGCCAAGTGCCTTGTTAGATTTTTAAAATATTTAATTTTAATTGTTTTACATGTGTTTTTCTCCAAGATATGTTATTAATAAAATATACTATAAGGAGATTATGTGTCATCTCATATAAAAAAATATTATTAGTATTAATATTCCAGCATTTTTAGTACAAAAGCATTGCACCAGCATAACGTTATTTAGGTGGTTTTTATTTTTATTTATTTTATTAGTCCTATTTAAAAATGGAATAAAAATATATATATATATATATATATATATATATATATATATATATATATATATATATATATATGTAAATAGGTTTTTTCCCCATTCTTTCTATAGTTTAATACTATTATTCATATCAAATTTAAATAAAACATTCTCATGTTAGTTATAGGTAAAAAGATGTAAACACTCTGTACACCTAAGACTATTTCCAAAGATGTATTATTCTATCAATCAATGTAAAAACTTATGCATAATAAAGAAATTGTAATATATATATATATATATATATATATATATATATATATATATATATATATATATATATTGTAAATCTGTCTAATTTGTCTTCTAAATAATATTCATCAAACAATGAGATTGTCCAACCCTAGGTGTAAAGTAGTATATGATAGAAGGCCAAAACTCAAGGGGTTTCCACGGTGGTTGTAGACGTGACTTGACTCTCTCCAAACGGGATGTTATTCAAAATCTGTTATCCTTTCTTGTTATCATTATAAATTACAAAAGTTATTATACCAGACCGCTTATTTCGCCGAAATCTCCACCCAATGTTTTTAATGACCAAACGTACTAGTTTCCGCAATCTTCTACTCGCAAGATTATTCAAATAAACTCCACTGATAAACTTCTCAATGAAAACCACCGAAAAGAATATATAAAATTACCATCCTATTAAGTTTGCAAACAGCTCTAAATCAAAGTTAGTACTTAACTTAAAACTACAAACACTCTGGCGTGAATATTTTAAAATGTGAAACTATTAGACTGAACTAGGTTCATTATAGATTTATTAAATCCTTCATATCTATAAGTAGATTATGATTCCGTTCACTTAACGAGGAATTGGGTATATAATTTTTGGAGGATTTTTTTCGATTGTTTTATAGTATAACATAATAAGAAACTGATCTAGGCATGTGTAATGTATTCATATCTTTTATGTAACTCAATTATTTCATTCGAGTAGATTGCAATGAAGGGGTAATCCCCACACAATCGACATTCTAGTTCAAATTGGATGTGTAACGATCATGTCGTTAGTTCAATGGAGTCGTTAACATCTGATATTGAGCCATACTGAAAAACATGGAGTGAATCCTTGTTTTGTATTTAATGAATGGGACACCTGAAAAATACCACCTGTAATCAAATGCCAAATTTATTAATTTCTCATTGCTCAAAATTAATGTTAATTTATTCACATACAACCACTTTATCGTAACAGCTAATACAATGTGTTATGATGGTTTAAAAAAATAAAAGATGACAAAGAAGCAAAATACAGGGTGTACTTGAAATAACTGAGAATATTTAAGGTGGTTATCGTAAGAATAAGTGAAAGAAATTTAAATATAAAAAATAATTAATAATATTAATTACGTATAACAGACACAATACACACCTTACAGTCACTAATGAGTACTTCTTCGGTATCAAATAGTATTTTTAATGCAATACCACAAAACAAAATATATATTTGTGTGCAAAATAAAATAAATAAATTATAAAATCAGCGATAAGTTGTCCATATGACAACTTTAGAATTATTTATTTCGAAATAATTTAATACATCACCATAATCACAATCGTATACATATTTTTTAATTTTAATTAATCAATCTGATTAAAAATACAGGTATTTCACCTCAAATTCACCTATGTTCATTTAAAAGTAAACCATTTTCAACTCAAATCCATCATTCTTCATTTCAATTTAACCTTTGGACAGTTTTAATAAAATAAAGATTTCAAAAGTGTAAAATATTCTAACCAATGTCTTTCTTTGATGGAATATCTTGAGGGGTGACATAAAAATGAAAAATATATAAATTTAAATGAAAAATATAATAAATCAACTCAATACACCAACGAAATGTGTTGCAAAAAATTATGTAAGACTCAAACCTGCGTCTTGAGTACAATAATTAATATTATGAAATCGCGTCGCTTTTGAATTAGTTTAATAATTAATTTTGTATCTGTCGATTGCTAGTCAATGATCAGACGGGGAAAATTTTAAATGATATTTCCTGGTTTGGTTGAACAAGTTTAATTGGAAAGGGGGGAATAATTTTGCCTTTGTCAGCATTCTATGTTAAACTTCATCTGAAAACCAGTCACCGTTGAATCAAAACATTCGATCAATTTCCCTTTTAAAGTATTACGATTAATTAGATCGTTGATAAATACCAAAATAAACCATAAGGAAGTCGGCAGGCATACGATTAAGTTGAGGTCGTTGGGTTGACTCGAGTAGACATAATTGAGCTAAATGAGATGACGTCTTTTGTGAGAATGGAGCTTTTCCTTCCCCTCGAACACACTTATTAAATGCAAAACTTTCACTTCTTCCATCTATTTACTCAATCCTCAGTCTTATTTAATTGTTGTGGATTAAAAGCCTTGGTATTGTGTTTGAGAAACCGCCTTGGAAGCTATAAACACGTGTGAAGTTCAATTTATTTCATCCGAATGTCTTCATTAGTGAGACAATGAGTTTAACCAACAACATATAATTTTCATGTAAAATTTATAATTGAAATTATTTGGCGGTATATAATAATTGAAATACAAATCTGATATTTACTAAATTAAAAAGAAAACTATATTTTTCAAGAAGGTGCGAGATAGATAGCACATATTTTGTAAGAATCTGTAATATTAAAGGGGGGAATATCGTGAACACATATATCGAAAAAATACCCAAAATGTTTTATTATTATTGAAAACACATCTATTTTACAGTGTTTTATTATTATTTGTGAAATTTGTAGTTAAGAGGTAAATCAAACTTTAGAATCAGTTCGTTTGTTTATTATGAAGAGTTAAGGTAAATAAATATATTTTGGGATAACCTACCCCCTTAAAATATTCTTTTTAATTTTTTAATCTTCTTCTTTTATATATGAGTATATAATGTATAGTACAATGCCTTTAAATAAATAAATATTACTTGCATGGACAAAGCTTGACAATAGTTTTTATTTTATTGAAGTTTTTCTTTTAGTTAAATAATTTAATTTGCACTTAAATTATTTTGATTGTTATAGTAAGAGCTTTTTATATTGATGCCTAACATCATCATTATTTATATTGTTCACTCTATTCAAATTTTTCAGCAAAAGTATGAGTGGGTATTCACAGTTTAAGTCGATTCTATTTTCAGAATACCTTTTCTTTGTTTGATAAAACGAATCGTCGGGGTTGAATGTGATGAAATACGTCGGGAATGGGAAAAGAGGAATAAAGTTAACAGTATAAGGCTTCAAACAGTGACGTAAACCAATTCCTCAAAGGTGAGCTGATTTTTCCACCACAGCCATTTTCAGGTGGCAAAACGTCTATCACAAATACTATCATAAGATGGGGTGCAATTGTGCGTGAAAAGGGGGGTTACCTCCAAACATTATATTATACATATAATAATATCAAACCGAAATATATTTGAAATTAAATCGATCATTATAATAAAAGCGATCGTCTGCGCAAGAAACCCGATATAGCACTTTGAGAATACATTAAAGCCCATCAAGTTAACGAAGAAATTCTAATATCATCGTAAAAACAACACAACTTTTTAACATCGTTTTTATTAAGAATGGGATATATATTTTTATCACATTACCATGCATAATGATGATGAAGTTAAAATTATAATTATTACTAATTGCAATAAAAACACATTCCAAATAAGAGATGTGTTATGGTCTTGCTGATGATAACAAAATAATATAGTTTTATTAATAACACTTATCTAATTAGAAATGATAATAGTATTTTGTTCTCAGTTGACCATACCTTTTTTAAATTGTCATTGTGAAACAAGGTATAATGATTTATTAATTTTGAATAATATTTCAATGAGTAGTAAAAAATAAATTATATTGTGGAATAAGATTTTAAATATTTAATAGATACAAATGTACATAATTTTTGATTGATAATACAATACATCTAAGACTTGGGTGTACAAGGTATATAAATCCCATAACTAAAATGTGAAATTTTATTTTTACTTGAGATAAGATATTTTAAAGTATTCGAAAGAAAATAAAACCCATCAATAAATAGGAGGAATAAAAACAAACTAAATTAACAAAAATAATAACAAATTCAATGATTAAAACTAAATAACAAATTGATTGGGTAAAATCAAATTTGAATAGAGTGTCTTTCAACGTTTTTTTTATTTTTTTTCAAGTTCATTGGTAAAACGAACTAAAGTTTTCTTGGGTCATATTAGACATTTATTTTAATCGGTTTGGTCATTTTAGTGTAATGTGTATTACTCAAATCCATAATAAATAAATATTCAATAATAAATCAATGAAAATATATGAGCCGGCACCGGAGTCACTTGGTAGATCTAGCTTAGCAAACTAGATCTTAAGTACTCATTGCTGTGTGGTGGCCTGGGAAACCATCTCTACTATATTCTCCCGTCAAGGCCAAGGTGGCCTGGCCAAGCCCTTATAAAGGGACTCCCGCCAATAGGGAAGGCGTCACGATTTTTTTTTAAATATTACTAAAAAACCATTGTTATTACTCTTCATGCTCAATTCGAAATTGTGTACTTTTGACATTCTTATTTGATAAATTTCATCTAGCTCTCATAATATTGTGACTAAAATGTAATAGTACGGTTGGGTGAAGTATGGATTTTCGAATTTCTATGTGTGGGGGTGTTTAGTGGGTTGTATGAAAGTAAGTAAGGGGTATATATATATATATCGGGAAATGTAATCCTTGATTCAATTTTTCAACGAATATAGAGGCTCGGTGCCAGCTCTGTGACTTTTCAACGATAAATCTTGTATATGTAACGTGAACCAACACTATATTGCCAAAAGTTGCCCGCCGCTGATTCGTTGCAAACATATGAGAAAATAGTGCCTAAGGGGAATGACATATCTTAGATTGTGTCACAAATAGACACGAGCTTCACAAACCTTTCTTCACCACCCACACTCTTACAAATGTGTCGTTTCATGGATAATATTCTCTTTCATGGGTCTAAATCTAAATTCAGTATGTAGCGTGCGTGTTTTGTATTTTGGCAATATTTGTTGAGCCCTCGTAAACAAGGTCTGAATGGCCTAATGAACCACCGTCATCCTGAATGTAATTCTAGAAGCTATATTATCATCCCAGGATCACAATGTCAGTAAAAGACCCTTAGATTTTAAGCATTTTTATGATCAGACTATCATATTTCATATAGTGCCCTCTTTTACCCCAAAAATCATTATATTACACCAACAAAATATATAATAGAATACAATTTTCATGTTTTTTTTTAGATATTCTGTTTGAACACGAATTCAATTAAATGGCATGCAAATAAAATTCGGCGTGTTTGAATAATGCAAGAGTTAACTGAAAGGTATTTTATGTGCAGGTAAAATACGACTGTTGGCTATAAATCACCAGATCGACCTCATATAACCAGAAAACCTGCATAAGTTGTGATATGAAATATTATCATAAATAATGTACAATACAAACATATGAGTTAGGTGTCTTTTGGAGGAATAAACCATAAATTCGTAACAATTTTTAATAATGTGTAAAAAATATTATTCAAAGATGCATACAATTTTTTTTTATTTTACACTATAATGCAATATAATTTTACAAGTATGAAAAATATAGGAGTTTTAATCATACCTAATAGTAAATAAATTCATCCGTTTATTTATTTAAATGTTAGCTAGCATATTCATCTATTAGTGGTTTCGATTAATAAATAATTTTTAAGAAAATAGGAGCAAAGATTTTTCCTATTATTTTAGTTATGCATTATTTTTGGCATTATTTGGTGTTTCCTACCTATTTTCTTTGTATACTATGATATTATGCAGAAGTATAATTAAAATAATAAAAATAAAATTATAATTGAACATTTCTAAAAAAAATCATTGCAACATTATTAAAAAAATCGACTGAATAATGGAATTGATTGAGGTGTAAAATATAACATTTAAATTATTAATTGTATTGTATTTTTAAATATTTTAATATCTGTACTTACATGTCTATATTTTTATTTTGTCTACAGTTAAATAATTTCTAATTTATTATTTTTATAATATGTCATAATCATAGATATAAACATTAGATATCGCATTGCATATAAATAATTCGTGTAATTTCGTGTAGCCCGTGTTTTATTGCACTCTTCCCTCCTATTCGGTAAAAGGCATAAGTGTGTCTCCCTCACTCAACATATTTTTTAGTAGCCTCTGAGAGTGGTTGTGACAATACTTTTGCGATTAAAATGCAATAATATTTTTAAAATCTTAAAGAAGTAAGCTTTGGTAAAAAGTGAGCCTAGATGTATTTGAGTGTATGTTTGAGTCCATATGACATGTAGTAACAATGCATTTACCCATTTTACTGTGAAATATAACTGAAGATATGAAGAGAAATGTTTACAGTATAATGTTTGCCAGGTAACTGATGATTTTGGCCACTTGATCCACTTGAACTAAACACGTATTTAGCCACTCATGCGATATCTTATGTATAATATTTTCTGTACGTTGTAATTGTGTAGATATTCACACCCAATAAAGAAACTAAATTTATTATGGTATTTCGCAGGCATATACATATATGGTTTATAGGAAAAATACACCTGAATTTATGTTCGCAGATAATATCGTAAGTATTTCCGATATAATCTCGAGTCTGAAAGAATACAATAAATATTACAAAAGGCAAGAAGAGGCCAACGGTGCATTTTATTGAGCGAGACGTGAATTCTAAATATGATAGTAGGAAATAGCAGACGACAGCTTTACTTAAAGTTCCATGGCTTTTTTTCATAATCTGTTTTCAAAGCCTTCCTATTGCAATATGACTGGACACATATTGTATATCGTATGCGAATCGCGTAAACGATACAATAACTCTACACTGTCCGTGCAGATCTTGGAAATATGTATATTATTTTATTCAAAACAAATATTCAGGTTATTCGACTAAGAATGCAGCTTATGTGCGTTTACAAAAACATATCTCAAATAGTATTTTTTGGTCTAAATATTTTATTCTTATTACATTCTTATCATTATTTTTAATTAAGGTAATTGTGTGAACAGATTAGTACATACTGACTTAATATTACAATTTCTTTATTATGCATAAGTTAATATAAATTTTTATATTTTATGATGCAATCTAATGATGTAACACAACATCGGGAAATACAAACAAATTGTAAAAGTGCTTCGAATAAACAACCATCAATTATTGATATTATTTTATAAAAATACACAAATATAAAATAAAAGGCAGACAATCACGATTTCATAGTAAAAATTTATCAATAATACATATGTGGTTTAAATTAATAATAC
This sequence comes from Agraylea sexmaculata, assembly GCA_022606485.1. Classification (NCBI taxonomy): domain Eukaryota; kingdom Metazoa; phylum Arthropoda; class Insecta; order Trichoptera; family Hydroptilidae; genus Agraylea; species Agraylea sexmaculata. The sequence continues at coordinate 5,854 of JAGTTH010000132.1, read as the reverse complement.
CATATAGTTCATTAAATATAAAATTAATCATGGACAACCAGAAACACCAACAAAATTTATATCAGTCTTACCAACTTTGTAATAATATCATTCCACACTACTTCATCTCTTAAAGTAGTTTAACATCATAAAGACAAACCTAGTATAAAAATTTTGATTATTGTGACCAATTTGATAACTGAATTATGTGGATTATTATTACAATTTATTTATTATATATAAGTTTTTACAATGATTGATAGAACAATACATCTTTGGAAATAGACTTTGGTGTACAGAGTATATAAATCTTTTTACCTATAACTAACATGAGATTGTTTAATATTAATTTCATATTAATAAAAGTATTAAATTATAGACATTCTGACTTCTTATTACTATATGAAAAAACAAAAGCTTTCAAGCGTAGGCTTGGAAAAATGTAATCAAAATATTTTTTGTAATTTCCACCATTTTTATTTTAATGAGTCTGCTTACTTTCAATTTCAAGCACTTAATAGACTTAAAACAATAATAAAAAAATGTAACAAAACCTAAGCAATCAGGTAATATTTATTTTCTAAAGCAGCTTTCAAAATGATTTTGGTTTTTTAAATTTATTTATTGAGTATGCATATAACATGAAGGCAATTTTTAAAGATTGTGTTTGTAAGAAAAATTTTTTGGTTTCGCAATACCTAGATAATTTTTAGTACTCACATCATCATTTATCGAGGTGATAGATAAGACATAAGTATTTTCCTTTTTTTTGGAATTATTTAAAGAAATATTTAATCATTAATCAATTTAAATAGAAAGTATCACCAACAAACATCTTTAAATTCAACCTTTGTGTATGGAAATGCAATATTTTTAAAGATAATTTTTATGAAAAATGTTTATAGTTATGTAATATCCAGATAACTTTTAGTACTTTGTTTGAGAATAAGTCATGATCATTTATTGAAGTGATTGGGTTTATATGTATATTATTATTTACATAAGACAAGTAATTTCTGGTTTTTGTGGAATTAAATAAAACCGAAACTATTACCAACATTTTTTTAAATTAAGCCTATGCATATTGAAATTATTTATTTATTATAAAATTTCATTGAATAATTTAATGTAAATATTCCACATACTCCACAAATGAATATAACTGAGGTCAGCATCTTTGTGTGTATTGTAAAGGCTCGTATAGTTTGTGGTGCACCTGTCCGTAATGTTCTTGGCCAAATGGAAAAGACTAACATTCAGACAGTTTCAATTACTTTTGTAACCATTTGATTCCTGAATGCACAATTCATTACATTTAGATCCATTCCAAAACAATAACACTCACTTTGGATTAAACAATCATATAAGGATTATATTGTTTTAAATAATACTGTTCAAATGGCAAAATGCACATTAATTGATTATTTGATGTTCAAAATAATACAAATATTGAATTACTCAAAAAGAAAATTATAATCATTTTGACACATTTCGTATTTGCTTTAAATGAACACATTTATGTATACAGCACATTATAAACTTGAAATGTCAACACATTGTGTCAATAATTTTGATTGAAATAACACAATTTCACATAAACGCATAATTAATTTTAGTTTTATTTACATTAAATGATGCGATTATTATTTTTAAATGGTTAACATACATTTTTTTACATAAAGTTTACGTATCAACTTATTGAGTTTAATATGTTGATTCACACTCACAGTACTCTAGTGTCATAGATATAAAAATGCGTGGTTTGTTCAAGTGGATCAAGTGGCCAAAAACATGAGTTACCTGAAAAATATTATACTGTAAACATCTCTCTTCATATCTTCAGTTATATTTCACAGTATGCATTGTTACTACATGTCATATGGACTCAAACATACACTAAAATACATCTAGGCTCAATTTTTACCAAAGACTACTTATTTAACATGTTTAAAATATTATTGCGTTTTAATCGCCAAAGTATTGTCACACCCACTTTCAGGAGACACCAGAAACGTGCTGAGTGAAGGAGATACAACAAAACACGGGCTACACGAAATTGACACGACTTCATTATATCCAATGCGATATCTAATGTTTATATCTATGTCAAGTGTACAATAATATTAGAGATGGTTTGGTAAGATTTAGCTATTTTAACGAATGAAATGATCAATTATTAGTGTTTTAAAAACTTATTAATCAATTTAATTTGTATTGAATATACATAGTATATGGAGAGTAAAAAAAAGTTTCTAAGGATGATTACGACAGCGTAGCCAGAATTTTACTAACAAGGGCTTCCTATAAAAAATATAAAGCTGTATTTGACTAACATTAAATTTAAATGCATAAAAATGAGCTAAAATATAAAATAAAATGAGGGCTAAAATACGCTGTAGGTAAAAAATAAAGTAAATAAATAATTATTACTTACCTAACGCGCTACGGCAATGACTACGACAATGTAGTTAAACCAAAAAATATCGTAATCCGTAGTTGACATATAATAAACGTAGTAGAATAGAATACCTATTTAACGTATAATAACGTTCAAAAGCTCATAAATTAAACCGCGGTACAAATAAACGGTTAATTGGAGTGTGTGAGCAAATTAATTTATTGCATTTATACCATACAGATTTTACAAAGTGAATGAAAATCCTTAAGCAACTATAATAAAATATTGTAAATGATGGCCTTTCTTTGTCGATTTTCAATTAGCAAACAAATGTAATAATAATGGATGTATTATGGTGTCTCTGAAACTAGTCATGATCGTCTAAAAGGTTACATATCCTGGAAAAATGCCAATGGAGAAGAAGCCTTTGGACTAAACTACACTTGGAATTCGACAGAAGCTACAGAGCTATTTATTATAACTTAAACATTTACATTCCAAAAAGGATTCCGTCTATATTGCGATATGCAGAAATGCTTTAAAAATATATAATATTTCATATCAATATTAAATTTCATAGCATCAGGGTATATGGTTGTTGAATAATAAATATTGATGGAAATTTTAATACTACTTTTAAAGACACTTTGATAGATTATTAGAAAATCTCGTCCAAGAGGGTGAAAAAAACAAATTTTCGTTTGTACATAATTGTAGAGCACTGCGCGTCTTCTTCCTTATTAAGTGTATTAATATATTTGAATTTTCAGATGGAACAATCATCTAACATAAAAATATTAATAAAATAAAATAATATACTATTTTTGAAATTTTCTTTATACTTTGTCCCATGAATATTAATAATTGATGTATGATAAGTGTAGATGTAAATATATTTTTTTTCATAATACAATAATCAAATAATAAAGCAATCATCATAAAGGAAATTTTTATTACACATATTGCTTTATTATTCGGTAAAATGTATTATTCTATTTGAATTTTCGGATATTATCAAAAAAAAAAATTAAAAATATATATAATAATTAAATTACTATTTTTGAAAATTGAATTCAACTTTATAGATTGACCCATTAGTATAATATTTAATAAATGATAAGTCTAGATGTATATCATATAATGTTTAAATAAAATAATACAATTATAAAGGAATTTCGTTGCAGAGCTTGAATACGTCAAAACACTTCATTACAACCACTCGGACCAGGTCTGATTATTAGTAATAGCCACAGACACTTAAGTTTATTAATTATTATTATAAAAATATATAATACAAAAAGCAGAATATCCATCCGATATAAATCTTCATATTTGTAAATGGGTTCTTATATTTTTCCCATTCTTTCCATAATTAAATACTATTATTCATGTCAAATTTAAATAAAACATTCTCATGTTGTTATAGGTAAAAAGATGTAAACACTCTGTACACTTAAGACTATTTCCAAAGATGTTTTGTTCTATCAATCATTGTAAAAAGCTATGCATAATATAGAAGTTGTAATATATTTTAGTCATAAATACTGATCTAAATCAAAGTTCTGATTTTCTGAATTTTGATCAAATTTGTTATGAACCTCTATAACTTTAATGATAAAAAAGGTTAATTTCGAAAATTTCATACATGAAACAACAATAATTAAACGAAAAATTCCTATATATATATATATATATATATATATATATATATATATGTACAATATTAAATAAAAATATCATAACTTCATTTATTTCTATAGTAAATTGAATCCTTTCATTTTAATATTTTTCATTTGATATTCTCCCATTAAAAAGTTAAATTATTTTTATTATATATTATTATTTATTAAAGTATTAATTATTTATACATAATCCAGTTCATTATATTTAAATCCTTATTTATTACAATTTCTTAATTATGCATAGGTTTTTACATTGATTGATAGAACAATACATCTTTGGAAATAGACTAAGGTGTACAGAGTGTTTACATCTTTTTACCTATAACTAACATGAGAATGTTTTATTTAAATTTGACATGAGTAATAGTATTTAATTATAGAAAGAATGGGAAAAAAATAAAAACCCATTTATAAATTGGAAGATTAATAAATAATAACAATGATAAAAGCAATATTAACAAAATAGTTACAAAATATAAAGCTTAAAAACTAAATAACAATTTGTTTGGGTAAAACCAAATTTGAGTTGAGTGGATTATTAGAAATTTTATTTTATTTTTAAAAATAATATCAGTTTTGGAAGTCCATTGGTAAAATGAACTTACGTTTCCTCGAGGCATATTTGGTTTTATTTACATGTCTTATGATTGGGTTAGTCGGGAAGTTAGTCATGTTTTTTACTCAATCCTGCGATATTTTAACTTAATGTCCTCGTGGACTTCTTTAAGAAATGTGCCAGGTTCAAGATCTAAGGCTATCTTAAGACACTTGTTTTGGGCAATTTGAATTTTATTGATATGGATTTGTGCCACAGTAGACCAAGCTGGGCATCCATACAAGAGAATCAGTCTGATAATTGATTTATAAAGAAGTAGCTTATTCTTGGGTGACAGCTGACTACGCCTGTTAATAAGTGGATATAAGGTGTTAATAGCCAGGTTGCTCTTGTCCACAGCATATTTTATATTTAAATCCTTGCTTTGTTGTTATTTCATATTCGTGTTGATCTCAAGTGGTCTATTTTTATCCAATCATTAGGTTCAATGTTCAAATATAAGGTGTACATTAACAGGAGGTATAAAGTCGGTTATGAATATTTTAAATGTTAGATATATTAGTAGAGAATATAATAATGCATACATTGGACGGTGACAGGGTAGGAAATTTATCGGGCATGGTTTAGTTGGTACATACGGCCTAAGCTAGCTTCTAATATTGCAGTGTTTAAATTCAGAACGAGAGAATTTTGGATGCATAACCTCCAAAATGGGGATTTTATGCTCAGTTAATTTGTACCTTGTGACTATTACTGCATCACCTCACAAATATGCATCATACACCACCGCTATTTAGCCTCACGTATTATAAAGTTATTAAATTTTATTGTAAATATTCGGCAGATGAAACAGGTTGACTTTAAATTGGAAAGCCTAGGGCCTAAAATATTCTAGACAGCTAGGCAAAGATATGAGACAGTAAAGAGACTGTCTGGAGAATTATTGTATGGTTAATTATATAATAGCTACTCAAGGTTAACACAAGGTGGCTCTGCTTGACTGATCAATAAGTGTAGATAAGATCACAAGTCGATAATATTTTTATTGAGCCTAAATTAAGATAACATTTTATTTAAAACTAATCTAATCATCCACTCAACTCAAATTTGGTTTTACCCAAACAAATTGTTGTTTAATTTTTAAGCATTATATATTGTATTTTTTTGTTATTATTGCTTTTATTGTTATCATTTCTTAGTCTTCATATTTGAAAATGGGTTTTTATTTTTTTCCATTCT
>JAGTTH010000131.1:0-24381 GCA_022606485.1 Agraylea sexmaculata | reverse complement strand
CGTAAATACGATAGTAGAGTTACTTAGCTACACTTATGATCGGTTTTTTGTTAGTTAATGCCTCATCTGAGCCTCGGGCGAGGCATTAACTAACAAAAAACTGATCAAAAGTGTAGCCAAGTAACTCTACTATCGTATTTACGGTGACATATGCCTGGGAATACATTATTTAAGAGACATGACATTGTGAAGAGTTTATTTGTAGAGGCGGTGCACAATGTTTATTATTTTCTGTACATAATCTCCTTATAAAAAAACTGTCTGTAATAAAACGATCTCGCTACATTTGAAACGAGAAATGTAATATAATAATTATATGCAATTCATATTATTTCAGGATCGTAAAGTAAAGATTATTATATAACGAGAATTACTAAATGACTCGGCCGGTAGTACGACAAAGAACCATGGGAATAATATTGCAGTTAGTGGTCATGTTTGGCGATGATGGTGATGATGATGATGATGATGATGAGGAAGGATGATGAAGACAGGATTTACTTGCTACTTCAAGGACGATCACACAATTCAAACTTTCATTTAATATTATATATATATATATATATATATATATATATATATATATATATATATATATATATATATATATACAAAATTAAAACACACACACACACACACATATATATATATATATATATATATTTTGAATTATGGTTTTTCTACAAATGTATTAAGTAGAAACCCTATTTATTTTTATTGTAAAAAATGGTTCCATAACAATTTAAATAATGACAAATGAAAACAAAACAAAGGATGTACAAAGTATTACAATGTGATAAATCGAAACCACTGATATTAGAAGGCCATACAACTGTATGTACACATAAATATCAAGATAGCGGACCAAGTAAAAAACATAATATTTACAAATAAAACTCGAAACACTGCAAAATAAGAAAAATCTTAAAAATATTAAATTATATACATTATTTATAATGTTCTTTAGATCTAATTTTTTTCAATTATCAAAAATAAGGCAAATGGTTGATGATATCGTCTATAATTTTACAGTATGACCAATCAGTACAATTCGCGGCATTTCGGAATACTGATACTCATGGCCGTATTCAATATAATAGTGTGCTAGTGAGTCGTGCTAGAGCTTAGAATATTGGTGCGTATATAAATAGAATAGAGCTTGGTAGTATTAGTGTACACGCATACGCACCACACGCACACTCTATCATTACACCATATTAGTACTCAACAACAAACGAAGAGATGTCAAATTTAAAACCTATTGTGCAGATTGGAATAATTTACGACAGTGATTAGAGATGTTAAATTTGCGGTGTGACCAATCATGGCACTGGGTAAGTATTACGTACTTTATCTCTACAAACATAAGAAACAAAGAGTAGTGCTTGTTAATTCAATATATTATCTTTGCTTCATTAAAAGCTCATTTAATTTGGGGTCAAATTAAATTGAAAAGATGGAATGTTTTTACACAGGATATCAATTCACAAGAGATGCATTGTATTAATGTTTTAAAAATAAAATTTTATATTAAAAATAATTGAGAATCTCTGTCGATCCACAAGTGTTAAGATCTTGTAATTTTATATACAATATATAAAAGTTATTATAACCTTTTACCTGAAAACATGTTTCATGGCCGTCGGTATTACATTTTTGCTTGAACCTCTGCAGAAGTGAGAATTTATTTAATTACACACAACAGATAAGAAATTTAATTTAATAATATATATATATATATATATATAATTTTTACAGTAGAGCTTTTGAGTACGTTTATACATAACCGTTAAGATATTCGAAAAATGGTTGAACACTTTGAAGAATTGATAAAACACTAATGTGATTCATTCGTTATCTCAATTGAGACGAGAAAGGGTTAAATGTGTGTATAAAAACTAAATGATCATTAGATCTATTTTATGTTTTTTTTTAAACCGAATAAAGTATCCGTGAAATTAATACTATAATTTTTTAATTCTCTGGTTTTATTTTTTTAAAAAAGGCATTATATCCGATATATTTCATTGAAACACATTTGAAATATAATTATTATAAATAGTGTGTAAGAAAAATTTTCAGCTAAAATATACAGGGTCGGATCAATGGTGTGTAAAATAATAAAATATGCAAAGAAAAAACTGTTGAAAACTTTAATGAGAGCTTTTGATTTTAAGCGGTTTATATTTTTTTTTTGCCTTTTTGAATTGAATTTGAATCTATGACCAGAATATTTAGGGCCGGTTTTTTCAACGAGTGTTGAGCAATTTTTTTTATGTTTCGTACATTTCGTAAAAATACGGACGGCAAACGAATTTGCGACGAAGCTGTACCAGATCTCATATATATTAAAGACTATTTTCGCATATCTCCAATAATCAACAAATATAAATCCAGTCTCATTACCAGACATTCTATTCGATTTTGAATATGTGGTTCAGTTCCATAAAGACAGCAGTCGGTTTATAATTTTTCTTTTAGTTATTGGATATCATTGTGTAAGATTAATTTCAGGACACGTGGAAAGAGCAGGAGGGATAGAAATACTATCCAGCAAGCCTGTGGGTAAGAGAAGGCAGGGTATACCTAGGCTAAGATAAGGTATTTAGGAGTTTAGGAATTAATAACTGGTGGAGTAAATAAGTGGAAGATGCTGGTGCGGGAAGCCTTGGTTCATCACTGAACTGTAGTGCTTATGATGATGATGATACATTATTATTTACAGGACGCCTAGTTATCAGTATCCAGAGAAGATTATACTGGCTCCTGTTGTGAGGAGTTCCACTGTAGTAACTTCAACTAGTAGTAATACTTCCAACCATCAACAAGAAGGCACTGAAAACTTATCATGGAGGGAAAGAGCACTTCAGCTAGAAAGAGGTTATTTTTGCGTATTATTTTTTAATCAAATTGATTGCCTAATGTATATTTATTATATTTAGAGTATAAAAAGTGTGCGTGCGATAGAGAGAGGACGAGGATGAGGGATATGAACAGAGCATTCGATCTCCTCAGATCAAAACTCCCAGTGACTAAACCATCGAAGAAGAAGTACTCCAAAATTGAATGCTTACGGTAAAAAATCATACATATTAATTTGTAATATTCCACCCAACCCATGAATTTATTTGTTATGATATTGTTTAAATTGTGTTGGTCGTCGTGTGTGTAAAGGTGATTATTTTTCGAGTTATTGTAAGTCCGATCCTGCATTCCTGGGGGCAGCATCCCGATGGAGCAGGGAGCAATGCTCAGTTCCTCGCTGGACACAGCCGGAGACACACGTCTTCAATACACTCTTCAAATACAGTATCATCCAGTGGTTGTGATTATAATATTCGGACTTGACTATTGATCTCTGATGACTTGCTGACGATATGGACGAGCTACATTCTGTGCGCTTGCGGTGAGTCCTTCTTCACAATATATTCTTCACTGTTGAACGCGCGTCGACTTTATCCCTTGATTAATTTATTAATTAATTAATTTAAAGAAAAATCATTCACTCGTGGGAATTCGCACATTTTATTAAAACTCACGGTCGTTTTGTCCGATAAACGGTTGCTTCCTTTACTGTCACTCTCGTTTACTACAATTCAGACAAACTGAAGGAAATCTTTATTACATCACATAACATAACACATTTTTCGACAATGATGACGTGATTTACACAATATTTTACTATTCAATTATCGCTTATCGATGTGTTATTACACGAAAAACATATTTACAAAAATACACTCTTAATGTATAATATTTATAGTGTGTGGTCGATCGACAGACAAGATGTATGAGAAATTAATTATTAATTTATTCGGGTACAAGTTATTAAAATTGTATGTTCTTTTAAGACTTCATGCAATTTTGGAATTACATACATTTATAAACAAAGCAAGTATTTCATATTCAAAAATCGGCAACATGGAGACATTTTTAAAAATCATAATTATTTATTGACTAATAGTCTTGAGCTAATTGAGTATATTTTAAAGGGTGGTAGGGTTTGGAAACAAAAATGAATATTAATTAAAAATAATTGCTTAGTTTCTAAAGTATTTAACAAATATATTACACACGCGATACTACTGCGTACTTAACAGAAGCAGCTAATTATACCAAGATGGCGGCCCAAGCTCGATTCTAAAATCTCGAAAAAAAAATAATAATAGGCAAAAATAAGCAATGTATATATATATATATATATATATATATATATATATATATATATATATATATATATATATATATATTTATATATATATATATATATATATATATATATATATATATATATATATTGCTTGTTTTTGCCTATTTTTTTTCCTATAATACTATCCCTTAAAATATTCTCAGTTGGTTTAAGTTCACTCTGTATAAGATTTATTTTATTAAACAGATATTTAAATAATTTTTTTGGAGTTACGCAGCCTGCAAATAAAACCGACGATAAAATAAAAATATGCATCCGGTAAATAAATATGAGAAAAAAATATAAATAATTTTAAATGAAGGCCGCCAAACCTATAATAGTAATATTTGCACTCAAATATTCATAATTTGTAGATACGTCTTTGTGTAAATAACCCGTCGTATTTACTCATTGAAAAAAAAATACACCGGTGTGATTTTTAGCAAGTTTCTCAGAATCGTAGGTTTATTTTTTCCTAGTGTGAATTAATAATTAATGATGGAACTGACCACGACTATTCAGGGAGAGATCGCCGTCAAACAAAAGGGCCTCTATTTTTTGCCACAAATGGGTCCATTTCTAAGAAAAGAGGTTGTCTTGTCCGCCTTTCTACATTTAATATAATACACACAAAACAGGTGATTCTTTCAGAACATTTATATATATATGATATAATACATATATATATATATTATTAAAGAAAGGAGATATATAGTTGTTATAGTATATATATATATATATATATATATATATATATATATACATATGCTATATATATATATATATAGTGAGGCATATATATATATATATATATATATATATATATATATATATATATTACTAAAAAGTGCTAACAACCTATTACCAATAAATTTAATAGTGGGACTTTCACGACACCGACACGTCAGTCATTACATTACGGAATCCTTTGACTGTATTTATTTTATTGTAATAAATAAATTCACAACTGCTTTACGATTTTAAGCATAGATAATGCAGTAACAATGCGGAATAATCTCACTGAAGACATCTTTTATAGACATAACTCTCGGTTATCTTATTATGTAAGTACACAACCCTAGAGTTAATTCCTGCAAATCCGACATTATCAATTGTTAATTCAGGATAACGGGTATTATTATATATATTTTTATATTACTAGTTACATAGGTGACCGACGTAATAATCAGTATTTACCTTACAATCAAAGAAATCAGAGTAAACCTGGATCAAGGCGATCGATCGCGATTTTATTAATTAATATTATAAGATAATATTATAAGAGATAATTCTCCCAGTCTACCTATACATTTTTTTTGTTACTTAAAAAGAATTGAAACCATGACTTAAGTATTTATAGCCACTACAATATTGAAAATAATTACACCGTTTCAGGTTTATTTAGAATGACAGCAGCTTATTATTATTAGCGGGCAGAGATATGCTATTTTTCGGTTATTATGTTTTTATCAGTTAACTTACAATTTTCTCAGACTACGCATTTTTTTAATACCGATATTTATTGATTATTATCAACCTTACCTTAATTTTACTTAATGCTATTTTCGGTTAATATAAAGGAAAATTACATTATTTTCAGTCTACGCATTTTTTTAATATTTATAATAAAAATATTTGTACAAAGGGATTTTTTTTAAATATCTATAAGTAGCGAAATTTATGCTATTATGGTTATAGAGCAAATGTCAATTTTAAACATGCCCTTAGGCGATATTACTCATCATAATATATCACCAATCACAGCCATTTGCAGCTAGTTAAATGCGCGTATCTTATAAGTGGACTTTTTAGTATAAAAACATACTTTGGCTCAACTGTTGATGGCAACCATATTTCTTTAAACTTATAAAAATAAGCTGCTCTTATGAAATAAATATGGTTTTAGCTTAAACGATACCCAAGCTGTGTAATTATTAATTAGAATGTATGAATTGAAGATCAGTAATAAATTCATGGGTTAAGGTGGTGTTCAGTTACACAGTGACTGGTAGTTAAATCAGCATATAGAATAATAAATCAAGGTCCAGTTTATTAGGTTTGTCACTATGGTAGGTCTTTTAACTGTTTCGATACTCTATTACCCCATAAAATAGGACCTGGTTCTCCCAGTGGGTGGTTTACACCATTAAAAACATTTATTATCAAACAACAGTAAACGTGAACTTTGACTGAAAGTCACAGAATTTGAATATTGTTGCACTAAAGTGACTCAAAATACACGAAACGAGGCAAATATTTATTTATATTATGCACACTTGATTTTACACTTATATAATATTAGTGAGACTTTCACGCCAATAATATCACATTTTAAATATTCATTTATAAATACAGTACCACAAGAGCATTACGGGGGATCCCAAGTCGCAGTTATGATAATGCAGCACTCGACAGTTAAATAAAAATAGTTACACATTAGACATTTATAGTTAGGATGTGTAAAAGCTTCGTCGCCGTAAACGTACACCGTAAAGACGATAATAGAATTGCTTTGCTGTACTTTTGATCGTTTTTTTTTGTTAATTCGTGCCTCGCCCGAGGCTCAGATGAGGCATTAACTAACAAAAAACCGATCATAAGTGTAGCTAAGTAACTCTACTATCGTATTTGCGGTGACGTATGCCTGGGAATCCATTATATAACTAAAAAAATACGCGAACGCACCTGATTACTTGAATTAGACACAACCTTCAAGAAAAAGAAAGTACGTCAAATCAGAAGCGTTTGCGGTGTAATTGTGACATTCAAGTATAAGGATTAAAAACCAGCTTAAAGGAATATTTTTCCTGCTTGAAAGAAAAACAAATCGATCGACTATTTTAATATTAATAAAATCTCAATAGACTATCATGTTTACTCTGAATTCCTGGTTTTTAAGGTGGTTAATCAATGAACTTATATCCATAGAAGTGTCATGCGTACTGTTTTTCATAAATTTGAGCATGGCCGGCAATATTATACATATACTTCACACATACGCGGGCTGTGGCCACCTGAAACATTGTAACTCACATGTCTAACATCATTCAACATGAACAACACGTAATCGATTTCGACCAATTAGACGCGATTGCGGTATAATACCAGCTTAAAGGATAGGTTATTGTGATAAGAAGATCAATAGAAGCGTCATGCGTATTGTTTTCATACATTGGAACATTACCGGCACTAATACATGCGCATATTATACATATACGCGGGCTGTGGCCACCTGAAAATACTATAGTTACTTTAAATGACGCATTTTACCACATTAAGTGAAAGACGGTGTAATGCTATTAGTAGAGAAAAGTGACATGTAAACAGTACTTTTGGTGACAAATTCATATTTATTACGTTTTTATTGGCATTGAATATAATAATTACTGTAAAAAAACAGCGTTTTATGGTCTATACACTTTTTGAGGACGTGTTTCTAAAATACAATTCTTTTAAATTGTTAGAATTGCCGAAAACGGTTATTGGTCACAACATTACCCAAACAAATAATGAGTCGCAAAAGTAATAATGACGATTTTGTACTTTATTGCAAACCAATTAATTACACAAAAAATAAAGCATGACTCGAGAGTTACATATCTCGTTATTTTCTTTAAATTATTTATTTAATTTTTAAATCGAACTACGACTACGCCGAATATTAACAGTTTTCAATGACAACTCTTTAACAAATATTACGCACAAGCAATCAATCAATGAGTAGCGTTAGCATAAAAATAATAACTCATTTCTATTGAATTTCGGCCTTGTATATAAAAAAAAATGCTTAGAACTTAGTGAGCGTTATAAATATTTATAAGCTTAATTCTATAAATTCTTGTATGAAAGCGTCTGAAATTCGCAGATGTTAATTTGTAAACATTCGAACGGATACTTGTTTTATAAATCTGAATGGATTTTGCGAAATATCCAGTAACACATTGTGTACAAATATAGCTTTCCATAATTAATAATCAGTTCAATAGCCTACAATCATATTTTTTATACACAACAACGTGTTAATTGTTTGTCGGCGATCTTAACTATTACTAGTTACACAGGTCACCGGCTTAATAATCAGTATTTACCTTACAATACAGGTAATCAGAGTACACCTGGATAAAGACGATCGATCGGGATTTTATTAATATTATTCCCGATCTCCCAGTCGTAATATTCGACCAAATTAGTTTTTTATGACTTGAACGGGATTTGAACCCATGACCACAGTATTTATAGTCACGCGCCTTATTCCCTGAGCTTTTATATTATATTTTTTAACACCGTGTTACAGAATTATATTACACTAGGGTAATTTTAATTGAAATTTTCAATCTGTTTAGTATTTTTATTAGGACGGTAAAAAGTTGTTTATTTTTTCATTAAGAATATGCTCGAATTTTTAAAGTAAATTATAAATAAAATAATTTAATACGATTTTTTTATATGATGACTCATCACAATACTTAAAAAGCGAGTTTCCCGATAAATACTGGTTTTTGAGAATTGTCATTTATTATGCATTATTAAATATCTCTAATATTATTTTGAAATTGGTTCAATATTATTATCATTAAAATACACGTTTCGAGATTTTAGGTGTGTATTAATTGTAATAAAATGAATATATAAAATATAATTCTTCCGTCTGGTAACACTGCATGTCATGCGTCTCTCCGTCCGTTTGAATATTATTTATAAAATATAAAAGTTTACGATTAAATACCTTCTATTGACAGAGATATGAAATGTGTTATAGATAAAAGATGAATCTACATTAGTTGCCGGTCAAATAGGACTATTTTACTATTTGTAAAAAGTCTAATTTAGTAGGTTAAATAATGTTTTAAAATGAAGCATATTTTCATTGACTTTTGTAAGAGTTTATAATTTCCGATATAATATAGTGTTTGTTCCAGTCAGAATCATTTAAATGAAGCACGTGTTTGTTGCAAGACTGGATACAATAATATATGAATATGAGACGGTCTAATAGTTTTATTATCATATTTTTAGATATGTATTAATTGTAATAAAATATAATTCTTCCATCTGGTAACACTGATGGATTTACGTATAACATACATACACCTTAGACAATTAGAAATATAACTATTTTTGAATAAATAGTTTTTGATTGCGTTGTTGACTATAATTGTTCCATATTTAAAAAGCGCCCTGTGAACCCCGCACTGTATTTCGATATGTGTCATTTATAATGCATTAAATATTGTATGCATTAATACATAATACGCAGTATTGAGTCTGGTTAGTATTATTTATGTTTCCATTGTGTCTAATTGTGGTTTAGCCAGACCGGATTCCAGAACATCAACACTTCTCTTTACCGTGTCAATCATTAGAACACTTGTTTGGAGTTATGAGTTTGCTACACAACGAGAAGAAAGTGAACCCGTTTCCTTCGCCAACGTTTCCTGTACGAAAAATTCTATTTAAATACACACAATGGCCACTATTGAGCGATTAAACTCGTATCATATTTGTTATATTGTATGTCTTTAGCAGATGGACATACATACATACATATATATATATATATATATATATATATATATATATATCCTAAAAAGGAACCGCCTTTTTGTGAATGTTTACGCACGTCTCCGTTAAGAGAAGTGCTTCAATTGCACTCTTTTCCAAGTTCACACAGGCCATTTAAGGAAACCAGTTTATAACACTTTTCATTGACAACTCAAATACGGCTTGACTTGACTTGGACAAAAGTATATACAATATTGAAACGTCAGTTGAAAAAACGCATGTTTAAATTCGGTTATAATATTATCAGGTACCACAAGTGTGAAGACTGTAGAGTAAACATCCACAAACGCGTCTAATTGGTCAACATGCCCTTAAAGTAACCTACTCGCATAGATATAAACATTAGATATCGCGTTGCATATAAATAATTCGTGTAAACCCGTGTATTGTTGCACTCTTCTCTACTATTCGATAAAGGAATAAGTGTGTCTCCCTCACTCAATACATTTCTAGTGACCACTGAGAGTGGTTGTGACAATACTTAATAATATTTTTAACATGTTAAAGAAGTAGTCTTTGGTAAAAAGTGAGCCTAGATGTATCTGAGTGTATGTTTGAGTCCATATGACATGTATTAACAATGCATTTACCCATTTTACTGTGAAATATAACTGAAGATATGAAGAGAGATGTTTACAGTATAATGTTTGCCAGGTAACTCATGTTTTGGCCACTTGATCCACTTGAATTAAGCACGCGTTTAGCCACTAATGCGATATCTTATGTTTATATCTATGCCTATTCGGTGACGTAGGCCGCAAACAATTCTGATTCACTGGGCTAAAAAAACGTATATAATGCGCATCTAATTGGTCGAATTAGATATATTTTAAAAGATTGCTCGTTGACGTGATCTAGACTAATCAGAGACGCTTGCCGCTCTTCATTGAGCGTTTAATATAATTTTTGTAAAAAAATATGCTCTGTGACTGTGAATAAATGGGATTTAATTAAAGGTAAAAAAAATCGACACAATCAATATATTAGCAAGCCATACAACTGAATCAAGATGGCGGACCAAGTGGACGAATCCAAGTGAGACAATTTGTATTATAATAATATATCGCTGGTATCGGAAAACTGTATTTTAAAATGATAAAAAATATATACAATATAAAATAACGAATCATAAAAATATAGAATATTAATTCTATCAAATAAGTTTAAAATAGTATAATTATAAATAATTGACGAGTGTTTAAATTTTTCATCATTATTTGTAGGTATTTTTGTGTGTATGTGTGCTATTTTTGAATCTGGCAACACTTTTTGTGTTGAAGTTATTCTTTATTTGAATTATAGAACGTGGTAATTAATTAATCACGCTGTACTATAACATAATTATTACCAATCACAGCAATTCACGGTGAGTGTGGCTATATTCATGTCTAAAGTATGACATGTATTTATTTATCAATCTTTTCTCACTTCTTCATACATTTCCAAGCAAAAGCACAATATATTAAAGGCCAAGCTTTAAGTTCCATATTTCATGGTTGTTACAAGACATATAAGATTCTCTTTACCGAGAATGTACGCTATTCTGGTTGCTTATTTACGAGTGAAGATAAAAAGGCTGTATGTCCACCGTTGAAGGCTTTTAAACGTCATTTTCAGACATCTTTCTCGGAATCACATCATATTCTATAACACGTTTATAAAACACCATTGTAGTCGGTTTGACTTCGAGAGATATCCATTAAACTAGTCTAAAATAGATTTTACGCGTTTGTTAGCATTGTTTTAAACCTGGGTGCACCAGTAATTGACACCCTGAAGGAAAATTTGAATAAATCAAAGAACCCTAAATCGTTTTTATATGGAATCTTTTTTTGCTTGTTATTTAATGCCATAAAAAAACCGACACGATTTTAAACGTTTTGTATATTTTCTAATTAAAATTTAAAAAAACCTTACATAATTGGGTGAAAGATCACCAGTAATTGACATGCATCACCCACAATTGACACAATGTTGCGCCAGTAATTGACATATTAAAACAAATACAATAATAAAAAATCGTTTGTTGAAAAATATTTAAAAAATCAGTAATTGACACCCCCATTGGGTTTGCATTAAATTCAGTATCCAATAATTGACACCCCTCGCAAATAAAAAAAACTAATTTTTACGTAAAATATCTGGTTAGCGTAAATTGATCCAGGTTTACTCTGATTTCGTGTACTGTAAGGTAAATACTGATTATTAAGTCGTTGACCTGTGTAACTAGTAATAGTTAAGATTGTAGACATACAATGAAATAACACGTTGTTGTGTATAAAATATATATATTAAACCTAATGCAATTATTTGACTACCTATGAACCTCCCTTTAAAACCCAGCCTGTATTTAGATTAAATGTATAAATAATGAGTATTTTTTGGGATGATTTAAACGTGAAAGTGGCGTGAGGTTGAGCTGAATTCCAGACGGCAAGTTCTAAGGCTTTTAAGGTATTATAAGGCTGTATTGTAAGGAGCAAGAGCAGGTCTTGGAATACAATCTAATGCCAAAAACTGGTTTTGGATTCGGAGACTGGACTACACTGGACAAGACACACTGCATACATACATAATATTCGGGAGACGCCATTACAACGGGACACTTTCTACTAATAAATTAACCCCATACATTATTGAGTTAAATATTATTACATCAACTAGTTTATTATTCAATTGATTTAATGCCAGAATTTAAAAGATTTTTTTTAAAAATATTCTCACTGGTTAAAATTCAATATGTGTATACATACGTATAAATTAAAGGGATATTAATAAATCTGGCAAATAATAATGTGGATATAAGTTATAGTTAAATATGCATGTGAACTAACATTAATAAATTTCTTCTTTCCTCGTTGTCAATTTGTACATTCTATATAACAAATTAAAATATTATTATTCATTATCATTTGTTATGTAATTACATTAAATAATTTATTTATTTGTACGTGTAATGCCGGTTTAACATCGCATAAAACGGTTATTTTTTGCACTATGTATTTATGCTAATAATTACGTTTTTATATTAGGTATTTATATAGGTTTTTCATTTCAAGATTTAATAAAAACCTATTCAATATTAATTTCAAAATATTCAATGAATAATGATTCTTGTATAAAAAATGCAAAAATTTAACCATCTATTATTATTAATATTATTTAATCAATCAAAATATACAATATTTTTTATACCTACTGAAAAATTTCTCAATGTTGTAGTGAACAATTACCACTGTTTGCTGATCTTTATTTAATTAAAATAAAAATGTCGGATCAACTTGTATTTATTTAAAATGTATGGTGTTGAATGTTTTATTTATTATGATAATTCTCTGAAGACAATTCATGAATATTTCATGTTCACGACTGATTCCCTGTAAAAATGTATTATAATTTAAAAGGACATGTGTTTTGTATTAACGTGTGCATTCAAGACTAATTAAATAAGTAAATAAGAAAACGAAACTCTGTCATTGGATATACTTAGAAATAAAATATGTATGTTGTAGGAAAATCAAAAATACTCTTCCTGTAATTCTCAACTATTTTTAAATTATTTTTAATGGAAATAACGCGTGTCTGTCTGAAAAATCACATTAAATAACTACTAATCACAGCTATTTGCAATAGATACTTGCACAGAATGACATGTTGCCCTATTCAAAAATCTAAATAATAAAAGTTTTAAAAAATAATTGATATTTAACCAGTGTTGCCAGTGGACGGATGGAAATAATACATAGTATTAATGTATTCAATAAACACTATTGAAATACTAAATAAATAATGTATATTAATGTTAAAATTGACACACTGTCTAAGCGAGTTAATTTACCGCAAACGGTCATGATTGGTTAACATACAGATTGAAAAACGATGATTTTCTATTCAATTTACTACATTGACAGTCATAAATAAATAGTCTTAGTATATAAAACAACTGAAAATATAACATATATATGAAAACTATACATCATTAATAGTGTTTGTTATGTTTTAATACTTAAACAACAAAATTATAGATTAATCAATCATCGTATTTCTTTTTATTATATTGGGTGCACCAGTAATTGACACCCTTAACGAAATTTGTAACTTTGGCTCTTCATAAGTTAATCGGAATTAATCAAAGAACCCCAAATGTTTTTCATATGGAGTTTATATTTCCTTGTTATTTAGCAAACACAATTTTAATCGGTATATTAATATTTTTAATAAATTAAAAAAAACTGATGTAGCGGTTTCACCAGAAATTGACACGAAATTGCACCAGTTATTGACATATTAAAAAAATAAAATAATGCATCCAAAATGCAATATGTGGATATGTAATTAAAAGGTTAAAAATAATCGCATCAACGATTGAAAAATATAAAAAAAAGACAACAAAACATTTCAAATTATTAAATTTTTTCTGCTTCTTTATATTTGTATGTAAATAAGAAGTGGTCACATTTTAAAAATGAAAAATATTTTAATTCCTCTGGTAATGGTAGGTAGTTATAATTATAGAGAAGCCCTTCAAGACTTTACCGTACACATGTTTTAACCAAATGTATTATTTTTTTTTTGGAATGGAAATAGTGAATGACACATGTCAGTGAACCCACGTGACGGACACGCACTATGTGGTCACCCTTACTTTTTACTCCTGTTCCCAACCACCATGTGGGGCCACGACCGCAACATATAATAATAATATAAATCCTGTTTGATCAGCTGAATACTGCGTGTCTTGGGATCAATGATAGATGACTTGTGAACAGATTATAATCCTTTCAAGATTACTATTGTGATCGATAAGGGTTAAAAAAACACTCCCCAGTAATGGCAGATAATTTTTACCGGCAACCTTTTTTTTGTGAGTCATTCACAAAAAAATCCAATCTTAAAAAATGTGTGTATTTGAAGGAGAAAAAATAATAGACGGCCATATTCAATATCTTATATTTCAAGAGCAAATATCAGGGTAAAAAAATATGTATTCATTGACTTCAGTATATTAGTGTAATATTATAGAGCTTGCTAGTATTGATGTACACCCGCTCTATTCGTATACGCACCGCAGGCACACACTATTATATATTTCTGTTTCATGTTCCAAATGGCGAGTATTGCACTATCATCACTGCGACTTGGGATCCCCCGTAATGCTCTAGTGATACAATTAATATGAACATCGTGAGTTTCATAAAATTCACGATGTTCATACTCTCGATTTGCCATCTGTATGTATACAAAAATCAAAAAGCATTCATTATTAATGGGAATTTTTCGGAATATGTAGAAAAATTAATAAATTCACCGAGAGACAATGAATTATAACGTAGTGTGTCTAAATAACAAAAGTGCTGAATTACCATCACTGCGACTTGGGATCTCCCGTAATGCTCTAGTGGTACTGCAGTATGATTTAATAATATATGTATTTATAAATAATAATATAATTAAAAATTGAATACGGTCGAGAAAGTCAATTAATATATTTATTTTTTTACCCTGGCGACACTTTTTGTATGGATCTTATGATCAGAGGGATATAGCTTTTCAATTCCCCTGAATAATAACCAATCGTAGTCATTCGCGATAAGTTGGATCGTCTACACGCGTGTCTAAAGGCTCTACAAACATAAGAAATAAGATACATTTAAGGGTAGAAAAGGATTTAAATTTTATATGAGGATGAAAAATATATGTTATTCAGAAATTGTCACGTTATATAAACATGTATTTTTTTTTGACTAACTTAACTTTTTCAAAACCCATATTATCTTAAATTCATGAAGCAAATTTTGACTTTAAAATGACCTCCAAGGTAAAAATAAATCAAAACACGAATAAATATTCTAATACAAAAATCGCATTAATAATAGTTTCGCTCGTCGCGTAATTTGAGATAAAATTTAAAAAGAATTAGTGATAAATATTTTGACGGGTTAAAATAGTTTTTTATACATATTTTCGAACTATAAAAAAGCTTCCCTTTGTGGTATAGATCCCGACTTTAATATAATGAAGATGCATTGCTTTCCTACCACAAAACCGAGTCGTATAAAAAAGGGGGCTCCCAAGCGCGGTCAATATTTGTTTTTTATTCTTTTATACGCGATATCGGGGAATTTCAGTTATCATGTTAATTATAATACCTCCTGCGACATTCTGAATTATACAATAAAATAGATAAAATATAGTGTTTGCTGATAGGGGGGCGGAAATAGACGGGAAGCTCGTGGGCGACTTCCCGACAAACTGGGACAAATCATACTATTTTACTTGCAATCTTTAATTAAGAAGGGATATTGCCACCCTTATTACGGGGGTGGCTTTTGTAATAAGCAAATCATACGGCTAAACTTAAATCAGAATAAAAAAATCTTCTAATCGATAATAAAAAACACTTTAAAGCAAAAATGAATTCAAAACTCAAATGTAACCGTCCTATTAAAAAACCAAGCAGAACATTAAAAAATTGATTTTTTTTTATTAAAATTACCCTAGTAATATATATAATTGTCTAAGGTGTGTGTATGTTATATGTCTGTGCGGATCAAACAATCAACCATCAGTGTTACCAGATGGAAGAATAATATTTCACATAATTATTTTACTACAATTAATACATATTTAAAATCTCGAAATTTTAATGATAATAAAATTAAATTAATTTCAAAATAATATTAGAGATTTTTAATAATGCAAAAATAAATGACAATTCTCAAAAACAGTATTGTTCGTATTAACTCATTAACTTTTTATATTATGATGAGTGTTGTCATCATATGAAAACCGCATTAAATTTATAATTTACTTATTACCGTCCCATTAAAAAACCAAGCAGAACATCAAAAAGCATTAACAAATTGAAAATTTCAATTAAAATTACCCTAGTATATGTAATATACATTAATGCATAAGAATTTAAAACAAAAATGTTAAATATATATATATATATATATATATATATATATATATATATATATATTTATATATAGTAGATATATATATATATATATATATATATATATATATATCGTGACGCCTTCCCTATTGACGGAGTCCCTTTATAAGGGGTTGGCCAGGCCACCTTGGCCTTTACGGGAGAATATAGTAGAGATGGTTTCCCAGGCCACCACAGTTAAATCCGGTGCCGAATCGAGCCCGGGAGTCTTCACTCACGAATCCACTGGCCACAAGGCTGTTACATAATATATATATATATATATATATATATATATATATATATATATATATATATATATATATATATATATATATATATATATATATATATATATATATATGTATGTGTGTGTTTTAATTTTGTTTATATTATTATAAGATTGTTCTGTTGATATTCGAAAAGTCAAGTTTTGAAGATCCTTTTAGTGAATAAATATTGTTATATACGCGTTAAAGTGTGTCTTTGTTATATTTAGTATGGAAAGTGGCTGAGGGTGACATGCACCCCTGCGCCGGGTCGCAAGGTAACTAACTGGACTGAAGGTGGTGTCAGGTGAAGGTGGGGTGTATTGGGCGAGCATGCGCAGTAGTGGCCAGGTAAAACAGGTCTAGTACACCTCTTACACTGTGCTGTGATCCTGGTATCGCACTGGCACATTGCCACCGGTAAAGCACAGGTGAGGCAAGCGAGCCTCTGCGATCACAACACCTGGAATACCACCACCGCAAGGGCTGCCACAACAATACAAACCATCATTATTAAAAAAGGGTAGTAATTTAAGCAATGAGACTGATGTATTCCACACAAAGACTCTAAGTCATAAAAATAAACCTATAATCAAATCGCGTTTGTAGATCTAAAGTGAAACTTTAGACATGACAAAATGGAAGATTACTCACAATATAACACATAAAAATCCGTTTGCTCAGCTTTGCGATTGGCTAAAATTTAAATACATAATAGTATGTGTGTGTCAGTAGTTGACAGGCTCACTTTTGTTTTCACTGGCCACTTGCCCCCCCTCCCCCGCACGCTTCAACCTATCACTATGCGTTAACTGACAAATGTCGATTTGTACGATTTCGTGCAATTAATGAAATTTTATCTATAGAAGCGGCATGCTATATTTGAATATGCCCGATTACTAATACAAGTACACGTAAAAGAATATTAATTAGCGAGGCGGTAGAAGCAGCGCCCCAAGCGGCTGACACACGAAACTCTTTTGTGCTACATCTCATCTGTGCCTGCTATAGTTTTGACGTCTTTACAAGTATTATTGGCATAACTATTATATATAAGCTCATTTAATGAGACGTCAAGTTAATACTCGTGACTAGATCAAATGAAAAGCCGACAAGTGCATTATACTATAGAATGACACAGATGTATGAGAGGTATTTTTTGAAAATTCTAATAAATCCATTTAGGACGGGTTTCTTCAACGCGAATCTATTTACGCGCCAAATGCGTTTCTTCGAGAATTAGCTCGTGTTACAAAATGTCAAATCTAGTCTCTGATATGAGTTATAAATATAGCTAAAGCAAAACGCGTGCTATATTTCCCCCTCAATTCCAGTGACATTTTGTGACGAAAACGTGTCGCTCATGTCGGCTGCACCAAAATATGGCTTCAATCTAAACATCGGCTATGATCGGCTTTAAATTTGACATAGCTTGAAGAAACAAAACATTTTTATGTATATGACTTGAAATTCGTATTATCTCTTGTCACATAGCTCACTAATTTTAGCTATATGAAGAAACCGGTCCTTTATATTTAAGAAATTTGACATGCTTATAGAATGTGTTAGCGAGTCGTGTGTGCACGAATAGAGCAGAGCTTGGTAGTATTGGTGTACACACATACGCACCTCATGCACACACTATGCCTATTACACTATTAATTAATACGACCCTATTATGTTTATAGGACAAAGGTCAAACTTTAGACACACTGCGAGTTAATTTTCCAACGGCTGTGATTGGTTCACCAAACTGTAATTTCATAATAAATTACAATACCATCAAAAAGAATTAAATTAATTTTACATTTGGTATATAAAAATAAGAAACAACATTTATATATTTTAAATTTGGTATGAGTTTCAACGCCCTGTTTTTCCGTACCTCATTTTCCCCTACAGTTTCCACCCTCTAAAGAGCTTGGCTGTTCACCCCTCGTCGTCATTATGGGGGTGATTCACCCCGGCTTCTAACAGACTGTTCCACAAGTAAGTCACCATGAAAATTATTTAAATCCAACACTATTTTATAATAAAATAAATCCCACTTTTCTTATACTAAGAACCCAATCACTTTGAATTATTACCTATAAAAGGCCATAGTGTATGTGTTTCCATAACGTTTGAGAAAGAGACACTACAGAAAACGACATTTCAGTAAAGTAAACTCAGTAATGGACACTTCGACACAGGAAAAATCATATCGCTGCAAAATCAACACTCGGACAAGTCATAAAGTGATATTACAGAACGCGCATTTTGAGAACAATCAACACAGCTAACACTATTCTTATGTCTAATTAGATTCCCTGCGTACTTTGTAATCACACACATTATTACTATCATCACCACCATTCAAAACATAATCATATACATTGCATCATCATCACCAGCGCTATTCATAAAATAGTAATATTCCACTAATCGTCATCAGCAGCGGTATTGATCAAATATGTATATGATTATCATCAGCAGCACTTATTATTAAATACTCATATTAATTCGGTCATTATCATCGATACGAATAAAATTTATATTTCCATGTGTGTCTGTATTGTGAGCTCTCTT
Source organism: Agraylea sexmaculata (assembly GCA_022606485.1). Classification (NCBI taxonomy): domain Eukaryota; kingdom Metazoa; phylum Arthropoda; class Insecta; order Trichoptera; family Hydroptilidae; genus Agraylea; species Agraylea sexmaculata. The sequence goes on along the minus strand of JAGTTH010000131.1, from coordinate 4,853 downwards.
ATTGGGCGTTAAAGTACGAAGCAAATCACTTTGAGTTACTACATATAAAAAGCCATGGTGTATGTATACGTTTTACTGTGTGTCTGGATTGTGAGCTCTTATTGGGCGTAATTTTTAAATAGCTGATAATATAATAAATATATTGTTCTGAATCATCTTGTGAGTGAAGGTCGCCGGGTGGTTGCGGTGACCCCGACTTACAGGTAAGGCTTTCAGTTTCTACCAGGAGAGCAGAACGACGCAGGGGTGCTTTTTCAGGGGTTGAAATTGTGGAGGGAAAGTCTGCATGTACTAGACTAGTAGGGGGAGGCACAATACTGAAATGAACCTTTCACGAACACCCAGGACATCAGAATATTACAAATGGGGGATGTTCAAGTCTAACAACCGATAATAATAATCATACATTTTAAAAGGAAACTTACTCTTTATTTATTAGATATGTTTGATGATAAAATATAAAAAATAGACCTAACTTATCGCAGATGTCTGTGATTAGTACGGTTTTAAAAATTTCACAATTTTCCTGTGGATATAGGCAATAATTTATGTATTTAAAATATATGTATAAATATAAACATAACTTAAAAAATGCTTCACGCAAAATATTATTTGAATATTAATCAGAAAAAATGGCTACTTTTTATGGCTATTTACCCAGTAAATTTGACACAAACTAGTGATTAATATGTATAATGCACTACACATGATTTAAATTGGAACTTGGCAACACTGATTGATTTTCAATAAAAGTCTGGCCAAAAAAACGCTAAATCCTATATTTAATTAATATTTTAACTCGTTGACAGTTCGCGGCGAACGGATTTCGCGTTCTCTTTGGTCGGGACTGAAATGTTGATATTTTAGACCATATTCAATATAATAATGTATAGAGTGTGCGTGCGGTGCATATGCGTGTACATAAATACTACCAAGCTCTATTCGTATACGCACCAATACTATCAGCTCTATCACTAACACACTTTCATTACACTATTTAATTGAATACAGGCTTTAGAGCCATGGCCCACCGAAAAATTAACAGGAATACTCGAATTCAGACTGTGTGATTTTTTTAAAAATATAACTAAGGGGCGTATTCAATATAATAGTGTAATAAGAGTGTGTTAGTGAGTATTGTGTGTACGAATAGACTAGAGACTGAACTTGTATAGAAAATTTTATTTTATTATTATTTAATTATTAATTAATTTATTATGTAGATTGAAAATTGTCGGCTATAAAGCAAAACTAACAATACAAACGTCTACCGTTGGAGCCATGTCTCGCCGAAATATTTACAGCAATTCAGACTGCGTGAGGCGGATAATCACAATTATTATTTAAAATATATATTAATAAAGGTGTCAATAAATACTTTTTTCGGCTTTAACATTGAACAAGTTGCTACCGACCGTGAATCTGATTATAACAGAATCCTGTTAACTAAATAAACAATTTAACTAAATCTCATAAACAAGTGTAAACGCACTCGGTTCTTCATAACTCAACACTTCGCCTTATTTTTAAATTTCAAAAAAAAACCACACACAGACACTAAACTTCGGATTGTTCGGCTCGATGATGGACATCTTTAAGATCATGACCGACCTTCGTCGATTATAAATATTAAATTAAAATATATATATATATATATATATATGTTGTTATATATATATATATATATATATATATATATACATATATATATATATATATATATATATATATATATATATATATATATATATATATAAGGAAGATTGTATATATATATATATATATATATATATATATATATATATATATATATATATATATATATATATATACATACATCGATAAACACAATATATTTATACAAAATTCAGACCTCACACCGCCTATCGTAAAATAAGTATTTAATGCTTTTAACATTTGGTTATTCTCACATACGGCAGTAATATTAAAGAAATGGGCCACGATTTTTATTTATAGCCTGACCGTTCGATTATTATTATAGGAAATAGTCGACGTTCAAAAGATCGATAATATTGTATTAATCAGTTAAATTTAATTGTATATAAAGACAAATTCTCTATGACAATTACTACAATGGCGTTTGGAATTTGTCTTTAAGAAGCTTGAACAATACATTTAACCATGAAAAAGCTTTTCACTAGAGCCAACCCGAACGCACACTGAAGCCGCTGAATAAATTAAATTTTATTATAAAACAATTTTCATAAAATCCCGATCGATCGTCTCGATATAGGTTTACTCTGATTTGCTGTATTGTAAGGTAAATACTGATTATTAAGTCGGTGACCTGTGTAACTAGTAATAGTTAAGATCACCGACAGACAATTAATTAACACGTTGTTGCGTATAAAAAAGGATTGGAGTAGAAAAATAGTTCTTAATGTATTAGAATTTACTGACGAGTGCTGCATTACCATTACTGCAACTTGGGATCTCCCGTAATGCTCTAGTGGTACTGTAGTATGATATATTAATATATGAACTGAGCCACATGATCGTTCCGTGGTGTTAATATGAACATCTTAAGTTAGATACAACTTATGATGTTCATACTCTCGATTTGCCGTTGTATGTGTACAAAATGTATGAAACGTTAAAAAGTATTCATTTGAAAATGTGACTTTTTCGAAATATTAAAATTGTAATAAAAACTAGTAATAGTTTAGACAGATAATGAATTAATACGTTGTTGTTATTATTATCTTATTCAACCATTTTACTCACTTTATGGAATTGAGCCACATATTTCATACTCTCGATTTGCCATCCGTATGGAGTTTTTCGAAATAGTAAAATTAATAAAATAATAACAATAAGCTAGTGTCAATGTAAAAAATCCCGAAACGTTGTAATTATTTTAACCAGCGTTTATAGCTCAGAGGAGGAGGTTTACTCTGATTTCTTGTATTTTAAGGTTATTAAGTCGGTGACCCGTGTAACTAGTAATAGTTAAGATCACCGAAAAATGATGAATTAACAAGTTGTTGTATTTAACAAACAAAAATTTGTAAAAAAAAGTCCCTCGGGGCGTATATAAATAAATAAATATTGCTTTGTATTGAATAGCAAATAGAGGTAAATTGGCCCTACAGTCGAACAATTTATCATTTAAATTAAAATCTACCATCTAATTTTTAAGTGATCGTAAACTTGTACACAGTCGTCACCACCGATATTAGAAGGCCTGACAAGTGATCGGGACAGAGCAAGGAACTGATTAGTTTGACAGAGGCTACACCAATCAGACGCGGTTGTTTTCCCTTCTGGATCAATCATGTCTTTTTGTCCGCCATTTTGATATTTATACATCCGGTTGTGAGGCATTCATATGGGTGGTGTTGATACAATCCACAATGCATCCCATTTACCCCCATTTGCTATTATATACGTAACCTTACACTGTATACTTCTTGCGTTTATTTTAAGACACATTTATATATAAATATAGTTAGTAAAGGCTTTTCTTGTCGTAAGCACGTGTGTCTTGTATGAGCACGTGTCATGCACGTTCTGCAAACATTACTTTTAAATAGCCACCGTTATATTTACATTGTTACACTACTATTGACCATTCATCTATATACCTACTCACTGTTTCATTGGTTTGTAGAGAAAATCCCAAACTATAAGCACGTGCGGTGATTTAAATTTAGCATTGCTATAAAGTAATGGATTTACAGGCATACGTCACCGTAAATACGATAGTAGAGTTACTTAGTTACAATTATGATCGGTTTTTTATTAGTCAATGCCTCGTCTAAGCCTCGGGCGAGGCATTAACTAACAAAAAACCGATTGAAAGTACAGCAAAGCAACTCTTTTAGTGTCTTTACCGTGAACGTTTTCGTTTAGGAATCCCAAGCTTTAGAGAGGAAAATAATAATATAATTTACATATTGTTCAAATAAAAAGTAAAATTGCTTAAATGAGATAAGCGAATGAGACGGATTTGTATGGATTTATTCCTTTTTTCATATATTTTTAGAGTAAATATATTTTTTTAATAATTTAAAACAGTAATTAGTGATGCGATGTGACAAATTACGACCATTCTGTGAGCGATCCTGCCTTTGGGCAAGTTTAAAATTTTATATTTCCTCTACAAACATGAGAAATAGAATAATTATGACTGATAAATTAGTGATTTTGCGGTGTGTCCAATCAGAACCGTTTATATGTATAATATTATCACGCCACAACCTACAATATACTAAAAACAATCATACACACTTTGCAACATATATTTTAAGATCAAATTTCAACTTTATACACCCATTTAGGCGAACCAATTTACCGCAAACGGCTGTGATTGGTCATACCGTAATGCGGTGTTACTAAACACGACCTTTTATAAGTTATTTCACCTGCGAGCATGCTTAAAGTTTTGACATTTGAGTAAATTTGTATTAATAAATGCGTGGTAATTTATGACAAAAATATTAAATACAACAAAAGGTCAATTAATGATTTAATCACCTAATTAATTAATTAATATTATCAATGCAATGTGTGAATTCCAGTTGTAATTAGTGTTGTGATGCGATATCGTGTGTGAAAATGCAATGGAGTAATTATATATTTATGAATGCTCATTAAAGTCGCCTGCTGAAATAACATATCGCGCATCCGCCATATATTATTATTACAACATTATAAAGTTTTTACAATAATAATACGTAATATTTTATAAAAGAAAGGGCAACAAACCCGTCGAAAGCCTCCGGGGCACCGACAGAACCTTCCTCGTATTTTTTTTTATTCTGCTAATGTAGATTTTGGAATCCATCAACAAGTTATTATGAAGCAGATAAAGGCGTATTATTCACATGCAG
>JAGTTH010000130.1:0-16345 GCA_022606485.1 Agraylea sexmaculata | reverse complement strand
TCATGGGTTCGAATCCTACTCAAGTCAAGAATTTTTAATTGATTTGATCGGTTATTACGACTGGGATCGGGAATAATATTAATAAAATCCTGATCGATCTCTTGATCCAGGTTTACTCTAATTTTCCTGTATTGTAATGTAAATACTGAGGCGATTATTAAGTCGGTGACCTGTGTAACTAGTAATAGTTCACAGAGAAACAATGAATTAACACGTTGTTATGTATAAAAACCCTCTCAAAGAAAGCTACATCAGAGATGTACGTTTTCTGGTATTCCAGACGACTGTGTTCTCTTAATAATAATACAAAAAAAATACGACGATGATCCCACAACGAATTAAATTCGTATCTCGAGGTATCGCTGTACATATATTGAAAAGTGTGCTTGAAATGGAAAATATTTGATGATGGATTCTTCGGTGACAATGGAGGACTGAACTATGTATAACTCAATAAAGACCTGCTGCACTGAAATCCTCAAGAATGCAGCTTACAACTTACGGTGCAAATTCTACGTGATGCATCCCACAAATAAACTATGTACGTATTCAATATTATCAGATTATTTAAGGGAACCTCATTTATAAGAAAGGGTGCGAACAGTCGATAAAGTTCACGGGCGAATTATATTTACGGTTGATTTATCGGCACAGGAATTGGTGTTGTCGACTGGAAAATAATATTCATTTTAAAGAAAACGTCGTGTGCATTCAATTATATGAGATTTATGGAGGTGTAGAAACCACCTGATTTACGTACTATGTAATAGAGGTACGTTATATAACTCAAAGACCTGACCGAAGGATTTATCTTACGTACATATGTCAACTCCATAAAGCCTGTTAACTAGTTCATAATTCATATTCGATTTTGATAGTAAAAATATATTAATCCGAAGAGATATTGTATATTGAATATTTAGGCTATTGTGATTGGTTTACACTGGTTAAATTTCCACGAATTTATAAAATTGCAAAGCATCGATCACTGATTTGCACAAAAGGTATTTTAATAAAACTAATAATAGTAAATTATGGATAATTCAGGAAGAACGTTTTTTACTTTTAATAACAAAATATGTAACAAGTAGATGTTTATATTTTTTACTACATACATACATATTAATATTATATTATTATTGTAATAAAATGTAATTTTAAGTATAAAAATAATACTCCCCATATAAAAATAAGTATACAGATATTGTCTGCTTAATTTTACACTTATTAATAAATTATTTTAACACAATGATTATTGACAATTTATATTTGATAAATAAATTGTAAAACGAAATATTTGGAGTTTGACCATATATATTATTAATAATTTTAAGTATCAAATATTAATCCTCATGTCAAAATTACAATGACAATGTCTGTTTAATCTCACAATGATTGATAAATTATTGTAAATTTATATTTAATTAAGAAATCGTCAAAGAAACATTTGGAATTTGACCATATAGAATATTTTTTTAATTAGATAAACTCATTTATAAATTAATTCATGTGAATAAAATACGTATTAATTGGAATGAAATTTTTTTTTATAACTAATGAAATTATTAAAATATTCTCATACTATTAAAGATATATAGTAGTCCAGTATTTTAATATCACTATTATAGATTATAGAGAGATATAATAAATTATTCATCGATCATTATTATCGTAATCTAATAATATTGACGCACGTGTACGAAAAAAAAATAGAAATCGAATTTGAGTTGTGACCCAAGCCAAACTAAAAAATCGAAGGGTAGCAATATGAGTTCGGTGAAATTGGTCAGGAATATTTTAAGGGGTTGACGGGTGGTTGTGTTTTTTTGTTGTTTAGTTTGTAGACGGAAGGAAAGTAAAAGCCGTGTCAGAGAGCAAAAACCGGTCACACCAAACTCAATTTCTGTCGACTTGGCCACAAAAAGCGGTTAACCTCTATCGTATACATTTTTAAAAAAACCTTTTTATAGAACTTTCATGCTAATATTGATGGCAATAATCTTTTTACAATCAAAATCGATAAACTCCTCCCCAAATTCCGAATGGAATCAAATTATTTACTATTAATAATAAGAATAGTAGTAACTTATTCTCATTCTCAAACTCCTCCCCAAATTCCGAATGGAATCAAATTATTTACTATTATAATAAAAAAAGTAGTAATTTATTCTCATTTTAGCACCCATTGATACAGTTTTTTTTTATAATATAAAGAGAATATTACATTCATCAAACGTCGGTTCCAATTCCGAAGCGTTCTGGCGTGAAATGTCAGCCTTTATTTGTAGGCTTTTTTATCGACAGACTGTAAAATGTGAAAACAAAAAATCAGCGACAAACAAATGCAAATTTCAGATTATTAAAATATTATTTAGTATGCAAAATGCAGTTTGTTCTCGCACTGAATTCATATTGTCCATGTAAGAAGCCTTATGCGTTTTCATAGCGAAACAATGTGTTACAGGCTATAATGGTTTATAATAGTACAATACGATTTATGGACTAGGCTATTTATATAAAAGACCAACTTTATTTTAATTAAGTATTAGTGAAACGAGGTCGTAAAATTATACAGTTATAAAGGGTAAGTGTCAGCGGCGGTCAGCAAATTATGACAGACGTTTACGAGTGTGAATTATATTGTCATAAAAGTGTTATTTGGACATAAATTTTTATATCAGCAACGAGTGAAAATATCTGCAAAGTAATCATTGTTCCGCTTAAAAAAATGGGAGGAATATTAGCGATGAAAAACAATAATTTCAATCTGGAAATGAAATCATTAATTAAGTACCACGCATCTGATTTTGGCAGAATGTTCAGTTTTTTTTGTTCGTGGAAGGGAATAAATTAATCATAAGATGTTGTTAGGTTAATTAATCATTAACCGTAGTAAGACCAGCAATGGTTATTAAAAATATAAGACATTTTAGATATGCTTAATAGATATAATTCACTTATCCGATATAAAATACGTATCAAAGGTTTTTTTTTTAGCATTATTTGATTTATAAAAAGTAGTATTCATGATAAAATATATTCGCTTTATAACTTTGTTCAAGGCTTACGCACACATGAATATTCAAGAGAATTCTACCCTTAATGTAGCCACTATTACAAATTGTCACAATTGTATCATAGGGTAGGAAAAAATATATGCATCACATTAAAAACACGTCTATTGTGGCTTTGTTTTTTTAGTTCGTGAAATTTTTTAGCAACACCTGTTTAAAGGCATGTTAAACAAACAAAAGAGTCAATTTTATCTAATTTGCATTCCCAAAGTGAATACCAACTGATGCCCTTTTTCCGTAGGCGTTCTGCAAAATTTAATTACAAAAACGGCAGTGGACATCAAAGTGAGATTTTCGCTTTTAAATACGGTAGACGAATATGGTAGATTGGAAGGTCTAATTCTTTGTCTGTGGGATGTTTCACCTCCATAAATAATTCATAGCCTGTATTCACATACGCAGTTGAATCAAATTTAGTTAGCTTTGTTGTTTAGAGAATGAAACAGCACAAAGCGGTATACAAATTGAAAGTCATTGTTGCGACGAAACTGATTATAATTATTTGATCAAAAAATAATTGCTAAGTGCGCGAATAATATTTTATGGGATTCTTATGTGTCGCCACCGAAGGATTAAAAAATAATCCATTAAAAGAAGTGGGTGCGTAAATTATGGTTTTTCAGAAGTTGGCCTATAATCGTTAAGTTTCTTCGCCTAATTAGTTGCCTTCGAAGACTTAAGGCCCAACCCACATTATAAATACCTTTAAGTTTGTCTCGTTGCTTACAGCTGTGGAAACCATAAAAGTGACTATAGTTTTAATTAAATATTCCATTGCAAAATCTCAGATAGTATTGATATTAGCTACAGAAAACTAGGTTGTTAGGGTTTAGGAGTGAGGAAAAAAGCAGGTGCTACTTCCGTGCATTTTCTGTTTTTATGTACGATATTATGAAGTAGGAATTTAAGCAGAGAAATGTTGATTTATTTCAGGTTTTTCCTACATTTACTGCGCCAGTTTGCGAGAACATTCAGTTTTTACTTATTGTTTTCTTTTATACTGCGGCAAAATTTAGACTCTACGCTGGTTGTCATAATTATTATAAATATTTTTAAAATTTTTTGTCATGTTTTATTAATGTCATTTCGGGATATTTGTAAGGACATCAATAAGTTATAGGAAAATAGAATGTATGAGACACGTTGGTAGATATATAATATTGGCACGTACAAAATCTTTATTTATTCTAGGGGCTTTTCTCACCGGACAAATATTTTCGGCGAAAATTCCATCGGTATAACGAAAATAAGCAGTCCATTTATATTTGTTGGTGGACAGAAAGGACCACCTGCAACCAGGTAATAACGCCAAATAAGCGCTGAAATCCTTCGCTCTTCAACTATGAATTGTAATTTTGCTTTTAACTAAAGTATTGACCGCGGCAGCTTTATAATTTACTCTCAGAATTTAATAAACATTATGGGTTCAATATCCAAAGAAAATATACAGGAATTCTCAACAGTGTAATAAATTGACAGGGAAAGTTTGTTATCTTGTTAAAGTAAAGGTGTATTAAGAAGCTAAAAAAAAGTAAACCACAATGTCGGTAACTCCTGAATATATCCGAAAGAGGGGCTTATAAAGTTTTCAAACTTCGATTGTTCTTTTCCGAATTGAGTAAAAAAATAAAGGCGGAGGCTCAATTTTATTTATGCGCAAACTAAAAATATACCATTGTATTTGCGGGAAGCTATTGATTATCTTTGTATTATAACTTTTATAAATGACTTGGTGTATCTTAAAAGCATTTGTCAAAGGTGAACGTGTTGAAATACTTTTTTTACGAGGTAACTGGAGAAATAAAACAAAAACAGCTTTACACCTGGAAGAGCACGTATTAATTTGCCGCCAGCTTTTTATGGTTGAACATATAAAAATAAATAAGGTCATTAGAGTAGCACATAGCCTGTCGTCGTAGCAACGTTCGCTACGGATCGTAGCAAGAGACTACACCGAGGTAAATCCTTTTAAATGCAGCACCGGCTTGTCCTATGATATTGCGATCACAGCTAATGATCTGGAAAATAGTATGATTGCCTCTAAGCTTACGATCAACTATTTAAAAGTCTTATTGGACAACAACATCCAATCGTTTTATAGACCATCATTACTATAACTACTGGTATGAGTTTTATATTCCACTAGTTTACCTATACACATGCTATTTCTATTGATATGATCTACATTGAATATGAATTTCAGAAGAAGAACAACGTTTGAATTTTGAGAGATTTCTCAGCAAGCAAAGTTTATGCCAATCCGTCATAGGGGATCGAGGCTTGAAGTTTTTCTTCTGGAATATTTTTGGTATTCACACAATCCTTTCCAAAACTCACCCATTCAATAATTTTATTCATTGGAAAATGTTTTTGACAATAAAATTGAATTCAATATGTGTGCTTTCAATTTGTAAGTTGATCAAACAAAGTGTATCACTAACAAACGCCTTTGAATATTTTACTAAGCGTATACGATCCCAACTTTGGATTTGTGTAGAAAATCCGAAAGGATAGACTGAATAATCGAATAGACTGAGAAATAACCAATATATTGTTTCAAATATATATCCGTATACCATAAGGGAAATCAAAAATAAAACAAAGTGGGAAACTTCAAAAATGGTGTCAAATGCGCCAAGGTGGAAGTTATTTAAATATTTTGGAGAGTTCGTCAGACAAAGGCAGTGCAGTCGTTGAGTTTCCAGATAAAGCCTTCAAAATATTCACACGGGTTGAAAGAGTCAAATATTCAGTTGTGAAGTTTGTTGGCGAAACACTCTTGGGCGATTAACTGCATTGATGTGCATTCGCATCGAAAACTTGATGCGTTTGGTCGCATATACTAGAAACTTGGCCACAGAGCCAACTTCTACAACCACCACTAACTTCCACCGCGACCCTTTCCTAGATAAGAACTCCTTTCAGATGTTGTTTTTACAATTGTTATATACTTAAACTGGGATCGTACCATGTGAATTTATGCCCGCATAATTGCATGCGGTGCCGACAAAACACCAGCTTTGCAAACGAGTACGTTTTTCTGTTCATTAAAAGTGGGATATAAACCTACACTGGATGAAATGCAAACACTCATACAAAATATTTACAAATGGATTATTGAAATATTAATATGCATAAATAAATAATACATTTGCTTGTTATCTGTAAACGTGCTCTTGTTTGCCGAATAAATTAAAAGAGTTTTGTGAATTAGTAACTATATATCATTGATATTGTTAAAGTCTGAGTGAAATTCCATAATTAAAGAAATTTATTTTATGTAAATTTAGTATTGTGTATATTTTTTCGACTACTAACATGTAATTTTTGAGGATGAATTAACAGATCTTTTTAAATGAGAAAGATATTAATATATTTTTTTTTTAAATCAACTGGTATATCAGGAATAATAATAAAATAAATTAGAATAAAAATCTCAATATATCGTCATGATCTCTAATTTCGTGGAAAATACCGAGGCGATCATTAACTTGAACAGAGATAAAATATCAAACTGTATTAGTTAAACAGATAACTGACAGGCTAAATTCATATAAAATAATAAAAAAAACTCTAAACACCCTAAAGCGTAAATATCTCTTTGAGGTTTTGCTGAACAATCATCTAAATATTCTACATTTCCCATAACACCCGAATAAACTATTGATAATTTTCGATGATTGGATAGTAGATCTGTCTTATATGGTTGTATTAATATATGTTAATAAAAAACTAGTCCATAGAACAAACTTTAATTAACAATTATAATTATTTTTTAATTAGTTCCCGCGTTCCAGGTAGGCTTTTGCAGGTTGTATAATAAATGATTCAAATGGAAGGAGACCACATCGTGTCTTGTTTCTGGATTAACTTTATGGCCCACGTTAATGTTCAAAAGATCACACTTAAAAGTGAAGCTCCAAGCAATAAAGGCTTAAACTTCATTGTGGTCTTTACCAGCAAAACTGAAATAGAAATAAGCGCCCGACTGCTCGCCTTCTTTGTCAGTTTAATTAAGATCAATGAGATCGGTGTTCTATGCAAACTGAAACTGGCATCTGTTCCGAGTAACAAATTGTGTAATGACCTTACTTTGTCCACGGACAATATTATATCGATTTTGCTTTTTCTTCGTAAATTTAATACTCGGAGGTAAGTTTTAATTGAAAAAGTTTCCAGCGCGAGAAAAAAAGTGTTGAAAGGGAAAAATGATAAGCGGAGAACTAACTGTTTTTTTTTTGTTTTAAAGCGAAATTTAGCAATATAATTTTATTAGTATCGAGGAGAGAACAAGTCGAATGCACATCATTAAGTGTAAGATGCAGTGGAGCAGAAGCTTCTGTTCCATCAACTCAATGTTGAGTCTGGGTTCTGATGAGAATATCAAGTCTCTAAGTATCTGCATTGGCTTTTGAGCATGAGTGTAAATACATGAAGGAAGAGGAGTTTGTTAACTTTGCTTTATTACATTTCAAAAAATACGAATTTACATTAAATTTGTAGATCTGCGCAACGTAAACAAAATTACCGTCTCAAATGAATGACTATTATTTATTTTGTTTTTATATAGAGGATTGCAGAAGACGAATGATTAATGACAGAGTACGTTGTAGATCTGTATTTTTATTTCATAATATATATGGCAAGTAGTATCGTCAGGAATAATAATGAGTCTGTTTTGAACGTGAAGAGTTGCGGTTTACTTAGGAGTCGTTTGACCAATGATTGATAGTCGAGTAACACAAAAAAATCTAATTCATATATATGAGATTAGTGTTTTCATTATTTTGGATAAATAACATGAAGTCATTAAAGCTGGGTTGGTGTAATTTTTCGTTTGTTCCGGCGTCGATTACCCCGCCCCGTTGCAGCACTTTGGTAATCAATCATTCAGAAAGTGGGCTATGATTATTCTGAGTGCTGACCTGTATATATATAATATCATAAATTACCATGAAAGCCGATATATTAATAAACCAATTTAGGTGAATCAATTAAGTCATCAGTCCACGTGTAACGAGGTTTCTATTCAGCCAAAGAGCTTATTAGAAAGTTTTTGCAAGTCGTTCATTATAAGTATGGAGCTTTCAGATGTAAATATTGGTTCACTGATGCCAACTGCTATGGTCTATAAATCATTTAATAACCGATTTTGAAAATTGCTTCGCGTACCACCAGCGAGCTGTTTGCGTGATTTGTTGCTACGCCATACTATAATATTAATATCTGATACTGCGACGATATTTTCTGAATTTATAATCTTCCCTCTTGACAAAGATAAATCTCTTCGATATGATAAGGTATTAAACCAAACATGTACATATAGATTATCTGGGTTTTCATAAATATTTTTGCAAAAGTGTTCATATTTTATTAGTTTTTAAAAATATCATGACACTTCGATTAGTGCGCGCTGTGATATATAAAAAAGGTTTTGTTCTATGGATGAGCATCAAGATGGGCGATGGTCACTACTAGGACAAAAAAGCAGTAGATGAGAGCTTTTGTCTAAACTTTTGTCCATTTTAATCAGAGTCGGATGAGAAAGGAGAGACTCTAATAAAAAAAGTGGAGGTCGTATGAAACCCAGGCAGAGTTTTCAAATAGTCCTATTTTCCCTCAAACAGTTTTTAATAACTATTCGGCGAAGTTATAAATGTTATTATATTTTTATTATTATAATAACATAATACATGGAAATATATTGAAAGCTACGGTATATCCTTCGCAGACAAAAGTTGTCCAAGTCCATTTCCTTTCAGAGACTTTAGCTCTACGGTGCCCTTTTGATTCTACTTCTTCGTCCCTTCAATGTCTTCAATGTATAAACAAACTTATTATAGAATATATTTACCTATGTGTATTATAACTAGGGCCTTTCTTGCTTGGAGCGTCCCTTATATTATGGTTGTAGACAAAGGACGGTTTTAATAATAATATTATCCCACTCAAATAACAATGAAGGGTTTAATAATTATTAAATTTGTAATTAAAATGTTAACATCTTTTTACTTTAACGATTCGGTAGTGATATTTCAAAATTAGCAGTAACATTTTCATCGGAAAATGAGAAATTATATAATGTGTCATGCAGGGGATATATTTTTATAATACAAATAACCCCATAAATTTATCGACGGACATGTTTTGTTAATGGTATATGAAACAAAGACCAGTCGAAAATATTACCCATTATGAAACATTAAAATCGTTTGCATGTATACTTATTGTACGTACAAAATAAAAATTGAATAAAATTGAAACATCTCATCTAAGGACGTCCTAAATTACCAAATTGAGTGTATTGTAGTACTTTAATTAAGGTCACGATAAAAGGTCGCACATTCGAACCAGATTCTTCAACATCACCGAATTTCACCATACAATTGAAATTCTAACAGTGGTGCCTCACCACTTTTTACACGAGCGACTTTCGAGATGAGAAGTGTCGCCGTGGCGGTGTGCAAGTATTTAATTTTAAATATAAAATGGATCCTCTGTCGGCTTTTTCCAACGGAATAGTAGTGTGCGTAAATTTGGAAGAGTCTCTCAAGAAATCGGATCGATGAGACGCTGAATTTTCATTACGCACTGTCTTCACTCCGACCAAATGACACTTCATAAATACCGCCTGAGAAAACATAAAAGACAAGCACCTTTAACGATTTTCAGCTGATGATATGTCGGCATTAGATTAATGTGCCTGTTAAAGTTTTTCCATTTTGAATAGCTGCCCGCCATTCAAATGATAGAAGTGAACATAAAAATTTGAATATCTCACATAAAATCTTCCTTCCTGAAACTGATTACTCTTTATTAAATTATGTAGTTTTTTGACAAACTGATGATTATAAAATAAATGAACAAATTTCATGACGCTTTGCTTCAGTTCTCAAGCATTATTATGAAATGAGTACCCATTTATATATGAGCTATGTTTCAAATAGATATCACCTAAGGGACTTGAAAAAAAACTGGCCATAAGTCTTACGTGAGGAATTGGCTTTAATTCAGGATGAATATTACAGTTAAAATGCTTTGAAATAAATTTAAAAAATCTCCGGCTATAACTGGAAACATTAAAACTGATTATGGCGAATTTTCACTTAATGAGAATATTTATGGCCACATATTCAATATTGTTATTAACAGGTTAATCACGTCTTTGAAACGCGAGTAATGTTAGTATGATGGATGACAATTTGTAGATGCATTGTCCTGAAATGTCATGGTATTGAAGTTTATGTGTTGACTACACGTGTATGCCATTTTGATTCACAGTTCAATATTATTCAACATCCCTGTGTATTGCCCTTTGTCATAAAGTGTATAAACCCATGTAATATTACTACACCAATAAAGCGAATATTATAAATGAGTTTATATCGAAGCAACAAGGAAAAGAACGACCAAGCTGTCCCAGAGCTACTGTAGACATGATAAATTATTATTCGGTTACCCTGAGGGAATCCAGTCGTGTTTTTACACGAAATAACGAGCGAATTTATTAAGTTGTTGTGCATTTTCAAATCAGATTTATACTTTGAAATAGCCGTAGTGAACGGATCCTGAATACGTGAACTGTCATAAAATATATGTCTCGAGTCCCAAATGCATTTGTCTGGCCTTATTTTGACGAATTATTCAAATCATAAATCCGACATTGCATTTTGCAAACACATGTATTCTTCATATCTACACGTGTATGTTTTATAAAATTATACTTCGATATACATATTTAGGCAGAGATCCGAAAAGAACGAGATAATGAAGATAGATCGACAACGGGTCGAAGGTTGGCTCGAATAAATTTCTGATAAAAGCACTTTAGTTGGTAGTTTCTCGAAAAAAATACGTATTACACAATATGGTTCTCGTCTAAGTAAAGTGGGAAAACGATAAGGTATTCAGCGTCAGGTATTCAAAACGCAATGTATAAAGTACATACACGTAATAAATTATATGATGAAAAGTAACAACATTTATTAATTGTAACCGAATTATTAAACTCAAATTAAGTGAACAATATTGCCATACGATACTAAGAATTCTCAAACTGTCACAATTAATTATTTTATTAATAATAATTTATAAGACGAAAATATTCTACCCGTTTTAATTTTTTGTCGTCGTGTTGGCTTTAAAAGATTTGAAGTTCAATTAAAACCATATAATATTTTATTATTAATCTTACAAAATGTCGATTTTTAGTTTAGTACAAAATGTTGATTATAGCAATATAACATAAAAATATTGTACCCATTATAACATCTATTATGCGGATGATTAAAGGATGTACAAATAAAAGAATAATAAAACGAGAAGTCAAGTAGTAAATATTTAGTTTATAGTTTAAATGACGTATTATCATGTATTATATATTACAATATTGTTTCCATTATAATAGCAGTTGATGAATTTCCAATAAACCTGTAGAGGATGTTGGTTCATCCAGTGTCTGGATTAATGATGCCATACGAGCAACAAACTATGGTAGAGTTGGACGTCATACGTGGCTCGGCAAATTAATATGGCGACTGAATATGACCAAGATTAATTTTTTTATCCATCAGAAAGAAAAACAAGAAATTTCAACGGTGGCGTGATGAAGTTTCTGTTTGTATTTCACACCGAAAGCGTACCGTCGATACACGTGATGTGAATTCCACGATCCATCAGCCAAAAGCTCGCTTCAAGATATTATATTAAATTTAAAGTTCAGATTAGCTATAATCAAACAAGTTTGTTTATAGAAAACAAATATTATATTTATGAAAAAATAAAATAATTCCAAAGCGATATATGCGACACTTTTTATATTTAAAATATCGGTGTATTCTAATCTAATGCAAACCACTTAGTGGTGCCTAGTGACAACTTTCATCAATCTATTTTGTACCACTTCACTCGCACCAAATCTACTTAATATGGGAAGCTTTTTACCATGATACATAAAATAAAAAGTTTTTTTTATTGTTAAACAGTACGCGATATCAGGCACAAAAATATGTGTGTCAACATTTACAATTGCACCAGTTTATGGAATACAATTTGTTTGGACACGTAGTGGACACTTGGTGTATGCAGATGAGATATATATTTTTCACCCCCCGATACGTGACCACTAACCACGCCCCTTCACCCTCTGTGAGGGTAGTTTTACTTGGCCACTTGGAGAGGATCGACTCTTGCCTCTTCATGTCATCTGCAGGTTGCCTTCACATCGCTTTGCCTCATATTACTATATAACAACTATAGAAATATCACATAAACTTAACCGCAAGACATTATGAACCATGTCAAATACACAACTATGACAAATAATATCAATGTTTCACATAGATAAAATTTTATGTTTAAGTATTGTATAGAATCGTTAGTAATAATATATGTGTGTAATGATGAGTGAATATTAATTTTGATGATAAAAGGGCAAAAAATAGAAGTCCTCGAGGAGTAAATTGCGCTAAACGTATAATGTATATTCATCAATCAGGGAATGCTAATTAGTCCCAAGGGAGAAAACAACTCGCGATAGAATTATAATTTATTGACGATGTAAGTTTTAAGGTCTGCATACATCACATAAAAAATAAGAATTCGAAATAACAAAACGATATCAGAATTTGTTATAACAGACCCAGCGGAGTTGTTATCCTATTGCCGAGTCATGGCAAACAATTTATCAAATAATGTCTGTGCACAAGTAGACATGGTCCTTTAGCATGCTTGTCAAACATAATGCTCCATTGCTATTATGTACAGAGAAATCACTCAATCAGAAGCATTGACCTGATGCACCATGTTAACTAACCACTCGTAGTACAACCTGTAATGTAGCCGCATTTATACTTAATAAGTATGGTTTCATTAAAACATGTTTCCGCTATAACCATGAACACAACATTATATATCCATATACATAAACCTAGTCATTAAAATGATTTGCGGGTATTTTATTATACTACTAATGTGTAAATAGCGTGCGTTTAAGACAATATCCATAACAAATATTATATAAAAATGTTAAACCACCTGTCATTGGTATCAATGCAATTAAACCACAAATTGTTGCACAAAACCACACGCATGAAATTGGTTTTAACACATACATAAATCACAAAAAACAGTGTTCACAGGGCGTATCACAGAACAAAATATGGTATATTGCTACGAGCTACGGCATAGACGTGCGGTCGCTACGACAGTCGGGGTAACACTGGCTACGATGGGCGAGAATCGTGCCACCAGTTTTCCTGGCCAAACTGAATGCTAAACGATATTCCCGTTGAATGATTCGAACGGCTCGGGTAAATATTAACTCAACCTGATTCCAGTGTTGTACGCACAATCATTATTTATAAAATTATTAAATGCATTTTTAAAAACCAATGGGCGGAACGACGCTTGACCATATGATGGCCCAGATAATGACATCCGCGATTGGAACAATGCCAGGTATTTTCAATTATACTTGAGGTCAGACATTAGATATCCATAGTACTGTAGAAGCTCATGAAAAATCTGACGCATTTGTTTGTAATAAGAAAATCATACGCCCACATTGTTGTTGCGATCAATGACAAAAAAATCGATTGATATTTTATTTTATTACACAATAAATGAAAGAAGAAAATTCCTCGAACCTATATATTCAGTGAGGCGTTACATCGACGATGCCAAATCGTAAAACATCTGTGATGATACAAACGGTGTCACAAAGAAAGAGACGAGTCAAAGAAGCACTCGGTTGTGGTGAAATTGTACATGGGACAGACCTCGGTCAGTAACTGATTCCAATTACACGACAAGCATCAAACTCTAATGCTTCTTATATTTTATTGAATTTATATATTTTTCCACCGGTAAATATTTATTTTCTAATAAAAGACGCCACCTTTTATATATTTCGTGATATTAATGAATTGATTTTTGTAGGGAATGTGTCTTTTAGTTCCATATGATTTGGGATGCCTCTTTGAAGGTGCTTGTAGTTATGGCACGTGATACTGAAGTAGTAGAAGAGTCCATTAGTCGATTAGCTAATGACACGTTTACGTCTTTTAGAACAAAGATTACTGTAATAATATGTTAAGCTTTGATTCTAATAATTGTGAAATAGTCAAAGAAAGATGACTTTATATTCAAAATGCAGTGAAGACGTGGGCAGGATTTGTTATATTTTAATTGAAACAGAAACATAGCACCAGGGTGTGGAATGAAAAGGATCGTAAAAAAGAGAAGGGACTTCTTCGTATTGGTGCAGCTGTCTGCGAAATTGAAAATCCTGCTAGGCGGTACTTCCACCTCGTAAAACCTATGGAGACGTTTAGGGTGGAAAAACGCGATAATGCATTACCCCTTTATGAAAGAATATTGAAATCAGTTTTATGAATGGATAAAAATACACGAATGGGACTGATTCATATATTTCAATTTGTATGCAACGAGTTCATCCAATACTTAAAGGCCAAACTAAAAGTTGGACAACGAAGACATTTCTCATTTGGAAAATTAGTTTTCACCGATTTCCCCAATCGTAACGTAATATTTCAAATACCCAATCAACACGGAAGCATACATGAAACTTTTGAGCTAAAACATTTTCAAATTAGACTTTTTTTAAACCGCTTATGAGATTCATAAAGAAACGACCCGTTAATTAAAAGCAAAAAGTGTACTAAAAACTCGGTTTAGTACTGTGCAATAATTTTTACGTCTTGGAAGTGCTTCAAGATCATTTGCACGCAAATGTCTAGACTTTTGGCAGGATACTTCGTTTGTTGAAGAAAAATACGCGAAATCAATACGAAAACAATATGTAAAGTGCTGAAGGATCATGCCAAAAATATTAATTTTCAATAAATATACGCAAAACATACCATAAACGCGACATTATAACAAGCAGACACATACCTGTGGAATGAAACAAATTATATATTAGTAAAATTCAAATTGTCCAAAACAAGTGTCTTAAGATGGCCTTAGATCTTGAACCTGGCACATTTCTTAAAGAAGTCCACGAGGACATTAATTAAAAATGATCAAAGCAAATATCGCAGATTTGAGTAAAAAACATTACACTAAAATGACTAACTTCCTGACTAACCCAATCATAAGACGTGTAAATAAAACCAAATATGTCTCGAGGACACCTAAGTTCATTTTACCAATGAACTTCCAAAACTGATATTATTTTTAAAGATAAAATAAAATTTCCAATAATCCACTCAACTCAAATTTGGTTTTACCCAAACAAATTGTTATTTAGTTTTTAAGCATTATATATTTTTGTAACTGTTTTATTAATATTGTTTTTATCGTTGTTATTATTTATTAATCTTCAAATTTGTAAATGGGCTTTTATTTTTTTCCCATTCATTCTATAATTAAACACTATTACTCATGTCAAATTTAAATAAAACATTCTCATGTTAGTTATAGGTAAAAAGATGTAAACACTCTGTACACCTAAGTCAATTTCCAAAGATGTATTGTTCTATCAATCAATGTAAAAACTTATGTTAATAAAGAAATTGTAATATATATATTAGTAAAACGAATACGTTCGAATTTATTTTAGTGTTTTCTAAATTTTAGCAGCATAATTTGAATTCGACGATGGCGACAGAACAGGCGTTACTGAATATTCATGAACAGCTAATTGTGTTACTGCGAAACGGGTGGATATTATACATTGGCAATTAACGTACAGAAAAAATATTTTTATTGATTTTATTTAAAAAAATAAGCTTGTTAATGACACAACATTAATTTTCATTATATAGAGTATTTCAATAACGGAAACAGTGGGTGATTTTGACAAACGGACGAACAAGCGTGAAGCTAATTGCGGCACTTGACTATTTGATTTACGTACAGAAAACACAGCCAAACAGACGAATAAATTATAACGAAAAAACTTCAGGCAGTTTTCTATATAAAACTATGATTATTAAGAATATTTTGATTATTATAAACTAAATATTAAGGTGTAATACTTCATATAAGGATTAATTGATAGGCCGTTATATAATAAATTTGTGATGTCTGTAATTGAATGACACAATGTCTTTCAAATGGGCGGGGAATAAAAAATATCTTCCAAATGGAAATGCATTTTACAAACGATTTAATGAGCATAAAAGCAGCATCCTGGGAGCGAAATTTAATTAAAAAAGTGAAAAACTCGAGTTATGGCTTGCTCGAAATTTTAAAAAGAGTCATGTTCTCTATTAGCGGTGCGTTTGTACTTAAAACACATATACGTT